>VXBL01001264.1:838144-848508 GCA_013400195.1 Aramus guarauna
GAAAGAAAGAAAGAAGGAAAGAAAGAAAGAAGGAAAGAAAGAAAGAAGGAAAGAAAGACAAATCTTTGCAGCACTGAGAACTAGAACTGTATCTTAATCCCATTTAAGCCAAAGAAATGGTTTCCAAAGGTTTCCATGGAATCTGGATTTGGCCCTAAACAGGTGTTCAGTAAGTGCCCATTCATTCATAACCATTTGGTTTGCTCAATCAGGAATAGTAGTATTGCTGTCTAAAACTCACAAATCAATCAATCAATAAATAAATCAATAAATAAATCAATAAATAAATCAATAAATAAAGGTTAAATCCTAACAGGAATTCAGTAATATGTAAAATGAAGAGCTTCAAGAAAAATTTTAAAATCCCACTCCACAGAATGAGAAGGCAGCTGAACACTGGTGACTATTCAAGTTTACTAAGCTTGAGGCTAAGCTTTACTTAAAATTATTGGTAACCTGCCATGATACAGATGTCTTTCTGATGCCAGTTCTACCTTTTTTCCTTCAGCTAGGAAGACTGGGTGCCCTTTATTTATTTCTTAATGCACACATTTGAAGGACTGCTAAAAAGATAAACCAAAGGTTTCTTCAGTAGTCCTTTCTTCTTACTGTCACTGACCAAAGCCCTTTGTTCAAACAGAAAATCCTATGCTGTGCCGACTCCTACTAAAGACAGAGCAGTCAAAACCTCTTTCCCAAGGACCTGTCTGAAGGCAGGCAAAGAAATACATGAGCAGAACATATACATCCATTTTAACAAATAGATATGAAGAAAATAACATTCACATTGCTTTCCTAATGTATTTATTACCTTTTGGCAAGGTATTAATAGTAATCATGATCAGAAGAAGTCTGAAGGACTTGACCATGGAGCAGACTAAACTCTAATGGAAAAACTGAGGAAGCATTGGACACATAAATGGCATAAAAGCAGAAGATGCATATCTATGGAAGAGGAAAGAACAGGAGGGATAAAGACTGATGTCGTTGACATGACAAAACAAAGAATTAGGGAAAAGAGGATCACAACCTCAATCAGAATTTTAATCTTGGGATGTTTTGAACAAAAGGAGGCACAAGTAGCTTTAACAGAAGAGAAAGACACAGTGAGAATCACAGGACATGGCACTAGGTGATGTCAGGGGATCCATAGGGTTCATGACATGACAAAAGGCATAGGAGTAGGGTCTCATAGCCTTAGGCAATCGAATCTGATACCTCAAAATAAGTTACAAAAGTATTCTTACTGGCATGAGAGCACAGCAGTGGTGTCATACCTAGTTCAGACAGAAGAACAAGTAGTCTGTGATGACTGATTTCCTGTGATCACAAAATACTTACCTGATTCAGCTAATAAAACTCTCTTAGGGCATGTATCCTTGCCGTTAAGGTAAAAAGAAGCAGTGAGAGTTCTCTGCAGCACATGTGCTCACATATGCCAATTCAGACAGCAAAAGCAACTGAGTACTAACAGAATTATGTCTGGATGCTCAATTCTTTCCTGTTTAATACACTTCTTCAGCAGAACTCTGTTCCAAAGTCTCAACTTCATTTAATTTATATTCTTGCAGTCCTTGCTGCTGTGATGAAAAACTTCAAAATGGAAACCGATTCTAGGGCAGAGCAAGGTGTCTCAGTGTACAGAAAACATGACACAATATCACCCAGAGTTGTGAATCAGCCCAGTATATCATGGACAGTTAGATTCTAACTCAATTAATATTAGTTTTATTAACTTTCACTGCTGATCACCTTAGTGGACACATCCATCAAATATAATTACCCCATAATCCAAAACCACCTTTGACTTTTCATCTTGTTCCAAAAAAACCTCTCAATGGTAGATGTTTCCTTGAAAAATTATAAGATCCTTTTTCATATATTACTTGAATGGATTGATTTTTTCCAGTTTGGCTTCTCTGAAATGTAATACCTTATATAACACAGCTGCTTGTATTATAAACTGCTTTTCCTGTTATATCCCGTTTTATACTTTGTTTTCAACCAGTTGAGCATAGTAAGATTGTAACAAAGAGGGCCAGATTCTGATCCTTTGGGCTTTATTGAACCTTTTACGAAGCAAAATATCAGGACCTGTCCCATAATTAGTAACAGAAAAAGCAAGTCCTTTAGTATGCAGTGGACTAGCAAATGCTTGAGAAGAAGCAAATTTGTGTTTTCCAGGTTTTTAAAACACAATTTAGTATATTTATAAACTGAAATTAATGCTAATAAACGCAAAAAAAAAAAAAAAAGTATTTTTTAATTGATATAGACACATGACTTCACCGGACACTAATAAAACCTATGTGCTGGTATGTATCCTCATCCTGCCACATACTGTGCAGCTCTTTTGAGACACCGAGTGCACTCAACTTCTTTAGACCACAGCCGTAAGCGTCCTCGTGTAGGGGTTCAGCGTTTCACAGGACTGGGTCCACAATGAGATGATTGTCACAGACAGACATGTCATATGCTACGTTTTGAAGCAAGAATGCTTTTTCTAACTGCAGCATTTCATGGCTCTAACTACAGCTTTAAGTTTATACTGCTACCTAATTGTACAATAGAAAAGGTATGCCTTTCACTACCAGAAAGGATCTCAAATTCTCACTGTATATTATGAACAGAAAGAACTGAAAGACAGTAATGTCCCTCATTTTTAAAATTAAGTTTATTTTGTTAGATTTTTTTTTGGTTTTGTTTGGTTGGTTGTTTGGTTGTTTTTTTTTTACCACAGCCATTCTTAAATCCACCTGTTGTGCCTAGGTATTGCAACACATTCTAATATTGCATGGCATGTAAATAGATACCTTAATTACTCATAATGATATGATTATATACACATATATATATAGATTATATATATATACTTAAATATTATCAATCACATAATTACTCAGTATTATTTAATGGAATTTTGGGACTATGGATTTTGTTGTTTGATGTACTTTAAACTGTATGAAGCAGCATATTCTTAAGACTACCCTCACCAATGCTTTTGATTATTTATTCATTAAATAAAGTGCTTTCTTTTGCTTGTTATAATCCTGTTTGTACAACCATGTGATAATGTTAAAATGGGTAAGTACTGTACGGGAATTATAACTGTTTCTTTTCTTGTCTAAATATATACCTATAACAATATTTATTAGTGATCTGAGTTTTAAGAATGTGTCTTTTTATGTGTTTATTATCTCCTTGCACATGGTCCAAATTTAAAGGAAAGCTGAGATAACATTTCTACAGGTAACTCTGAATACCCCAATGGCTTTTAAATGTCTTTTTGCCTTTATTCAGAAGTGAAATTGGGATGAGATCTGTGCTTTAAATCAGCCATAAAATAAATGCATAATACAGTATATAGGGTTTGCTTACTGTTGCTATCGTAAGTGAACCTACATTCTTAGTCTCTGAGGTAAAGATGTATTAAGCCTCAGATGGGAGAGGGAGAGACTCTGAGTGCAGAGGACAATATTTAGAACAGCTGATTTTAACAGAAGATGAGTCAGAAATCTTGTACAGTAAAAAGTGTGGTTTGGTTTTTTTTTTCGTATTTCACAGTCAGCTTCCATCTTTATTTTGTGGAGACGATCAACTAGAGTGCGTGCCCCTTTGAGGAGCTCAAACATTTATTGTTGATAAAACTGGGAACTGGTTTTGGTAACACTTAGTTATATCAAAGTCAATGTGAATTTTCTTGCTTTTACAAAAAACAAACAAACAAACAAAAAAACCCAAACAGTATTCCACCAGCATTTAAATGTGTATTTGTTTGAAGGAAACTCATCTTCTGCTTTCTTTTCACACACTGAAATATTCCATAGAAAGATCCTTCCCTTCCCTTCCCTTCCCTTCCCTTCCCTTCCCTTCCCTCCCCATTCCTGCACCTTAGTGCCTTGGATCTGGTCTGTAGAGGTAAGTGCTGCAGTGCCATGACATGGTAGACTGAACTTGAGACATTTGAGTGTTCCTAGTGCCTACCCAAATTGGACAGTTCTTTTAAGTCCCTTGGTTACATACACAGCGAATGCCGGATGGGCACTATTTCCACCAGCCATTCCCTAAGGTTCCCTCCAACAATTTTCTTTTTCTCACATCTCTTGAGAACCCACCCGTACTCCTCAAGGATTTCAAAATTAAGCTGAATCTGTTGTTAAGTTATATTTACCTGTACCACTTCCTTCCTTGAATAGAAGCATTTATTTCTATTTCTTTTCAGGTAGAAAATTGAAAGTGGGATCTGTGTGGTTCTGCAGCTATGCAGACATTTTTGACATCTTCTCACGTGGGTTCTAATAGAAAAGAAGGCTGTTGACTTCATTGCTTTCGCAACGGAGAACAGAAGGGAGAGTGAAGCAGAAAGATGGGAAAGGGAGGGGATAGCAGAAGGCTGTATGTGTTATGTATACATTAGGGAAAAAGTAAACTACAGCAGCAATGAAAAGAGTAAGTTTAAATGTGATAAGAAAAAGTATGAAGGCCCTTAGAAATGTGTCCTGCATCTTCATATCTCTGTAACACTGTAAGAAATGACACTGCTATCTGAATAGGTTTGTGTACACACAGCACATTGAACTCTATTTTCTTGTGAAAAAAGGATACTCAGAATTATAGCAAGGCTGTACCATTCTTCTGCTGAATTTCTTCCATTTGCTCTTCACATTCCTTCTAAGAAATGCTAAACTTTTTTTGAGACCTTGCTCTTCTGCCTGCCACGTGTATATAAAGACCAGAAAAAATACTACACTATTTCAGTAACTGAGCACTGAGTTTGACCAATGAATATCAAATGCTTATTAAATCATTAGCTATGGATAACTTACAAATAATCCATAGGCTGAAATGAATAAGAAATTATCTTTCACCAATTTGCAGATGATACACAAAGGATTGCACTCCTGATAAACAATTCAGACATTTTTACTTCCCAACACCTGCAAAAGGGCACAGCTGATAAAGATACAGGTTTAATGCCATAAAGGGATTGGCGAATTTCTTTTCATGTACATCATTCTGCAGAAAGCTCTGGGTTGTGAAGATGTTTATGTTTTCATTTGATATTTAAATTAATTTAATGTGTGATTAAAGAACTTCAGTCGCAAAAACCTAAAAATCCAATATCACATTAATAAAAAAATCAACTATTTACTTTTTTCCTATTGCAAGTCACTGTTTAATCATTATGTAATAAGTATTATATCCTTCTTAGTACTGGGTAAAGGGATTCTTTAAAGAGAGTATTCTTCAGGTTCACATATATTACCTTGTATTTTTTATAATGCAGGTTTATAGTTTGTTTTCTTTTGGGAGAGAGAAAGTTTGAGTTCTGGTTACAATGTTTGTACTTCTGATGATTATTTTTTTTAATTATTTTTTAGATTTTTTTCAGGAGTATTATTTACCACAGGGAATGACGTAGGCCTGTGCTTTTACTGCATGATCTTGTCCTCCTAGGACACTTAAGCTGTCTTCAATAGGAAGTTGCTTCTACATTATTGATAAAGATCATGCATAATTACTGTCCACCATGTGGTGTTAAGCACCCAAGAGAAAAACGAAAAAGAAAAGGAGGCAGCCACATAAAGACAATTGTTTTATTCACACAAAACCCCCAATACCGTGTTATGAAAGCAAAATTGACTATGGTCTGTCCATTCAGACCAAACGATTTACTGATGCTGACTGATTCAGCAGCACACTCCTTCCTTCTTTAGGGACACACTGAATGAAGTCATGAACAGTTATGTGTCATGGTGGGTCTAAACCTCATTCAAAAAATGATTTAAAACATGATGAGCCTCTGGATATATAGATTTGGGGTGAATACAATCTTAGCTATGCATCTGGCTCCTTAGTTTTAGGTTCATAGAAGAGAAACCTTTTAAAATAACCTTGAGTTCTCTAAATTGCATGTTTGAAGATCTCCACAAAGAAACCTTTTATTCCCAAGTTTAGACACACTAGCTCTCTGCTTTAGGGAGAATGAGAGTGCAGAACCTATTCGAAACTTTGCAGCTGACAGCTGTCTCTGGATACTTGACCACGTCAAATTGCCTATCACTAATATTGAACACATGAAAACCTATAAGCAGAACAACAGTGAAAAAGAGATTGAAGCTAATATGTGCACCCTCTGGTTAAAAAACAAGCAAATAAACAAACATTCCCCCCCAAAAAAAACCCAAACCAAACCAAACCAAAAAAAAACAAAAAACCACCCCAAAAAACCCAAAACCAAAAGCCACAAAAAACCCCACATAACAACCCCCCATCAAACAAACAGAAAAAAAAAAAAAAAGCAATCAAACTTTGTGAAAAGATGAGGAAAAGATATGTTCAAGATTTTTACATGTTTTTCCTTTGTAAAACATGTAGCTGCAAGGAAGTATATTGCTAATATTGCATTTTCTTTGAATGCCCTACTATGTATGGTTCAATTACCATGCTAAGGGCTAAACTCAGTAAACTTACAAGCAATAATTCTACAGAAATACACATTCAGTTAATATATGGTTCTTGTATGGGAAGTACAAAGAAATTGAGTTTCTCTGCATTTTTAGAATATCAAATGCATGATTACTGTTTATAATAAGCTTGCAGTCACAGACTCTGTAATTCTTTAGTCCTCAACAATTGCATAATTACTAATTCAACTACATTAGCACTGGGAGTAGACATGGATGATTTCAAAAGGGATACTACTGATTTAATGAGGTCTCAGTCTGTACATTTCCAAATATACAGAAATTCTGTTTAAAACCCATTGATGCTTTTGAGTATTTGAACCAATAAATAAACCAACTGCCAACCAAAAGAAGCATTAAAAATGAAAACAAACATAAACGAGAATGAAATTGCATTTTTCACAATATACACTTACCAAAATATTATTTCCTGACTAGTTTCCAACAGTCTGGCTGGCTTTACTATGGACTGGTTGCTACTGAATCTATTGAATACCTAAAGGTGCCATTTGTGACAGTGTTTTTGTATTTTGAATGTTCATGGCGTTGTGATTATGCTAGAATAAACATGACAATAGGTCATGGGTACAGAGGAACTATTCTGAATTCGTTGCCCTTCTCTTGCATTTGCATCCTCATTTTTTTGCGTGATAGGCAGCAGCTGATTGGATCCTGAGGTTGTGGAGCTGGTATTTTGCCAAAAGTAAATAGTTGGCAGTTCTGTCTAGAGAGAAATTTGTACAATTTTGTGAAACGGCACTTTTTTTTTCTTGAAGGTATCTTTACTCTGCAAAGGTCCCTGTATTAAAAACTCCCAGTGATTTCAGTGGGAGACGGATTAGCTCAAGCAGCAGTTTTCATGTCAGCGGTCATTACACCAAATAAAGATGAAAGGATATGTCAATCAGAGACATCATAAAATCCTTAAACTCATATGCCCCCAAGTAATCCTGCTGTGTAACCGACAGTTACGTTACATAGGGAAGTAAAGGAGAACAGGATCTTGACATAGATTCAGACTGCCTAAATTACAGCATGAAGTTGCAGATCTACCACATAGTACCCAACTGTACATCAGCAGTACCTTTTCCCATCAGCAAATGAATGGTTGACTTCCATCAGTTTTAATGGGTTTTTTTAGCGCTAATAGAGTACCCTCTGCACATAACTTCCTCACCCATGTCTATCCAACAAGCTGCTCATGGACTTAGGCAAACGCTGGCTTCATTGATATGTTCACTGCCTAAAATCAGTAAGATTCTTATCCTCAAAATAAAACATATGAGCCCGAATTGCGAGTGAATGGGGAGATCTTCTTCTCTTCCTAATAAAGTAGAGAATGGTGAAAGCTAAATCACAACATTTTCCTTCCAGCCAACAGACATTCTGAAGAGCAGGCTGAGCACTATGAACTGAAAAAGAGTGTCCTCAGCTTGCTTTTTAGCCCTGTCTAGGAACAAACATAGGCAATATGGGAGGCAAGGACTACCTACAACTTTCTTTAGCATTAGCTAGAGGTGTTATATTAGTCCCCATATGGTAAGCCTACAATAAGCTGTTTGATACGTGAGCTCCTACTGCAGAGGGCTGTACTGTATGTAGCAATGTGTCACATGTGGGAGGACCTCCTCTGGCTCCTTCTAGCCCATCCATGAACATCAACACAGCTGTGCCAAAGGGACCGCTCTGCACTCCCACTAGTGAGGGACCTTGCAGCACCTCCACTGCTATTACTGGTAGCAACTGACCCCTTTAGACAACCTGGGAGAGCCCTATAATCACTATCAAAAAGCTAGGATGAACATAAAAAAAACCTGGCTGATGTGCGATCCTCAAGCCAGAGCACTCTACTTCCATGAGGAGTTCATATACTGCCACTGGATAATGAAAAAAAAATAAAAAAGGTTTACCTGAGAGATTTCCTCAGATGTGAAATATATTTCTTTACCATCGTTTATTTCTGCTTGTGTGTGATATAAGCACATTTTTCCTTTGATATGATCTGCCTCTTCATTCACAGTCTTATTCTAGTAGCATTTCAGCCTTCTGGCTGCAAGAAATGGATGTCAATGTTCTTGTGTAGTCTCTCACTGTTACTTTGCTCCACTGCAAAATCTCCTAAGATATCCAGGGTTAGTGACACATTTTAGCAAATTACAAACCTGCTAATCCTGCAGGAACCTCCTCTCTGAGTCTTTGCAACATTGCTGGAAAGACCACTCCTTTTCCTCCTTTAGATCCTCAGGCAACCTAGGTTGTACATGAATTCAAAGTTTTGCACAACAAAGTATATCCCAAAGATGATGTTGACTTGCTTCAAGACTTGCTGTAGATTACCTTCACATCAGTGCAGGCAATACCTCCCATATTTCCCCCATATTTTCAGGGGAAAATCCTGCTTTTTAAGGATGTCGCAGGGTATATACACTTGTAGATAATTATGTTTTCACTGTGAGGGTTTTCGAAAGGAGCAAGAAACCAGGATAGGATGGGATGAGTGTGGCTGTCTGTAAAGAAAGGGAAAGAGAAAAGGGAAAGAGAAAAGAAAGATGTTTATACTTGATGTGTGTGCTTCCTATAGCTAAGATCAGGATGGATGTCTTCTTAGGGAATGTCTTTCTATGATGTCTGAGACTATTAGAAGTGACACAGGAGATGTAGTACTAGATCTTGTACATGTTGATGCAGATGTTATTACTCTTTCCCCCCCAAAAAAAAGTGGGGAAGAGAAGGGAAATAGCTGCAAAG
Organism: Aramus guarauna; assembly: GCA_013400195.1. Taxonomy (NCBI): domain Eukaryota; kingdom Metazoa; phylum Chordata; class Aves; order Gruiformes; family Aramidae; genus Aramus; species Aramus guarauna. The sequence goes on from VXBL01001264.1 coordinate 847,360, forward strand.
AAGATGGAATATGCAATCCAGTCTGGGGCTGTCAGACCCATGGAGCAGGTGAACTGCTGTGTATATGCTGTAAGTGAAGTTCTTCCCCAGAACTCTGGGAGGTTACTTGGTGACCCAGCAATGCAGCCTTGCTGGAAGGAGCTGGAATTATTATGGTAGTGCTGATTCAAGCTTAGAAGGAAGGTGGTAATACACTGGGATACTTTCACTTATGAAAGTATTTATTGACTTCAACACTGGCCTCAAAACTCATGAGTTTCTCTGGAGTCTGGAGGGCAGAATGTCTTGAATGCAACAATGCTCCAAAAAAACCCAACAAACAATCAGGGTGATGACATCCTGATATACTCAAATCACCACTTTTGCAACCTCTCTGAACTGTAACTTGCCTCTCCTCCCTTGTCCATGAGCAGCACCTCCTCATTTCCTTGTCCAAACTTTCCCTGTCTGACTGTAGATCCCCACACAAGTGCCTGTTTAATCAATCACATTAGCCATGTGTTGCTAGACTGAACCCAAATTTATATTAAAGCCTACCATTATCTGTCAGCAATCTCCATGTAATCTGTACCTCTTCTGTGACAGTCAACTCCACTTTCCCCAAAACCTATGTCCAGTTTGTTAAAGTCCTTAAAATATCACTATAATTCAGATGTCAGGATAGGCATGCATGGTTGCAGACTGAGTAATGACAGAATCTGGGCGTCTCCTCAAAGGTTTTATATTGGACAGTCTTGAATGGTACTCACAGTCCAGGCAAAACTGAGGTAATGGGTATGTAGCCAGTGAGAGCACATTATGAATACATCTAGAAGCTGGATGTTGATTGTAATATATGTGAGAAGGCTGAATTGCAAATGTTGATGTTTTCTCAATCTCAGTGTCTAACTGCAGATGTCTTCTGACTATAGATATTATCGGTTTTTAGTGTGTGTATGTGAATGTGGAGAAGAAACAGTTGTTATAACTTTGATAAGTATTAGGACTTATTCAACCCTGAAGGACGTCTACTTTTTGCCAGGTGAGCCACACCTATTGTGAACATTATTTTGAAAGAAAAACAAGTCAGAGTTTTTCTTTGGGTTTACATTTTCTTTGGGTTTCCTTTTTCCATTTTCCACTTTCTTTGGGTTTCCTTTTTTTTTTTTT
>VXBL01001264.1:851247-863477 GCA_013400195.1 Aramus guarauna
CTCCTGGTTATAATGTATATGATTGTGGATGATCAAAGCTGACGGATGGTTTAGGCGATGGCACTGTTGAATCACATATCGCTTCCATAGTACTTTTTCTTTTGCAATATTTCCTATTCCATTTTAAGATTTCTTTCTTTAAAAAAATAAATTCTAAATTACAAACTGAACATATGTTTCCAGTGAGCTTCCCAGGTGTTTAGCCTCAGAAACTACAGTTAATTTAGAACCCAGAAACATATATGAATAATTCCACTCAAATTATTGCTTAGGATGTATTTTGCCTATAACATACCTTATCTTTTATTCACTGAATCTCCTCCTCATTTGTCTAAATTTATTAGCTCCCATTGAATTTCTCATCTTTTGTATTCTTCTCTGAGGATGTAAGCATACAACTCAATGTATTTTACTGAATTGACTTAACAAGTATATGGGGTCAATTAGGTTTCTACTGTTTTTCATACTTGACTAGTTCCCTTGAAAAGTAATATATCACTTTCAGTTCTTTCCTTGAATATGACTGTACCATATTCTTAACAGTCTTCATGCATTCCTCAGATGTGGGCATCAGATTGTTTACCATCTTGTTCAGACTAGTAAATAATGCTAGTGCTAATAATGCCCAGTGTAAGCCTATTTCCAATCTGACAAAGGATCATTTTTTCCCCCTCTGAGGTTTTATCTCCTAAATAGCACATTATCCACAACAGCCTTTAATCCTCATCCTAATCACGTCTCCTTAAAGGCTTCATGGAAAGTCCACAAATGGCATCTTGAAACCCTGAAGGAAGTATAAATACTAGTTTGTCTGTATTATTTTGTTGGCATGTCTAGAAACATTTGACTCACTTTGTACTCTCTGCAAAATTTAAAGTGAGTTGACAGAAGAAAAGAAGAAACAAAGTGCTTCCTAAAAAATAAAATAAATCATTAACTGCTTACTCTAGCAGAGACCACATTGACTTTCAGGCTTTTTCTCCTTTTGTAGCTACACGAACAAAATTAAGTTCTATCCTCTGTATTCTACTCTCAATTAAATATTGCTATTATACAGTGGTGAGTCTGTTTCTCATAAGTAATGAATAAAAGTGTTTGTAAATAACATTTTGCTTCCTTTCCATCCATCCTCCTAGGACCAAAACCAGCAGTGAGTGAAAGGACTTCCAACTACGAATATTTCAAATGAATTGAAACCCTTCCTCTAAGTATGCAACAAGTCTGTTTTTCTCCCTGAGGATTTATTAATTTTAAATTTCTCTGTATATACTTCTTTGTTTCTACTTTTAAAATATCCTCAGAGGATGTGCCAGAAATTTGCAGCATAAATACAATGTGCTGCAGGGGAACTGCACTGTTAACTGCAGAATATCACAAGGCATCTACATAGGTTTGACAAACACATTTCTGATGCTTGATCTGTGTCAAGAAAAAGCCAGAGCTTAACCACTTAATGGCATGTCTGTGTAGACTTAAGCAAAGATTTAGCTGATAGTGCTTTGGGGTATTATGACTGACTCTGCTCTCCGAAATTCTTTAAGTGCTGTTTTTTGAGCTTCTGTTTTAGGGCAAGGATTAAGTTTTTAGAGTTAAAATACAGCATAGCTGTTCAAAAGTCACAGTCAATGTAGTACTGCTAACTCAGCTATGTCACAAATTCCTACAACTTTGTTTCCAGTTATCTTGTTAATATTACAGTAAACTTAATATAGATAGATTGTGCATATTTTTCCAATAATACAAAGTTCAGGTATCGAGTTCAATAGTTTATTTTCGCTCCAGATTAAAAAAAAAAAAAAAAAAAAAAAAAAAAAAAAAAAAAGTGGCCTTGGAAAATGAAACAGTTGTTTCATGAGGAAGGGAGATACTGAAGCATAATCCTTCACAGATTTGCATCTGTTTTTCCCTAAGCCTGCTTCCTATATCTGCTATGACAGACCTACAGAGCAAAAGATAGCACATCTGGAACTAAACTTGTGCTGATTGACTATGCAATAGACTTGATGGATCAGCCACTTTTACACTAAATGCAGAGATGTTCCTTGCCTCAGAGAGGGGAGGAGCACCTCCAATTTAAATGAGTTGAAATTATGTTTACTTGCAGTTGAATATTTAATATATTTTACATATCTCAACAGACTTTTTGAGTGGATTGAAGATAGGCTAGGTTTTTTTGACATTAAAATTTTCAGAGAAGGCAGATACTCTATACATTTAAACAGCTTTCAAGGCTCAGGCAATTCAAATAAGAAGAATTTCAAATGTCTCATTGAGTCACTTTTCCAATTCTTTCATTGCCTGAAGATGATAAAAATCCTGACTCATTTGAGTTTCATTTTTAAGGCAGTTTTTAAAAGTATGATGATAGATTACTGTCATTGCATCGTGTTTCTAGAGGTTTAGTGATGTGATTTGTGTCTTGTTGGGTAAGACTGCTGCATGTTTATGTTTATTGACAATTCGGGTAATCTTATAGTGCTTTTTTTTTTTTTTTCCCCTTTTCCTGTTTGCTGAATATTTCACACAGCAACTGCAGGTTTCTCTAGGGCTTTTGCTGTGGCAGTTTGTTAATCTTCATCCTTTTGGGAGAGCATTTCCAAATGACTTCTTGTTTACTTTGCCATGATAGGTTTTTTTGGGTATGTTTATTTTATTTTATTTTATTTTATTTTATTTTATTTTATTTTTCTTCATTTTTCTCTAAGCAGTGGATGATTTTTTTAACACTTTCACCTCTGAAAAGCCTTTTGCTCTGACTTTAACCTTCTGCCCTTTTGGAAAGAAGTAGATTCACAGAAACAAAAATTATGTAACTGAAAAGTTAAGCACCAGTTTATATTTTCTATGATATAATCTCATTATTTTTTATTATTTTTGAGACAAAAATCATAGGAAAGTTCTATTATACAATTAAGGGGCAAGTTTCTATTGGGCAACTATTACTTGCTCTAACTGGTAGGAAATGCATAATGCCTATAGATTTTTAATGTAAAAAAGGGTGCAATTTAGGAAATACCATTGCTGAAATAAAGTGTTCGCAGATTCAGGAAAGGCATTAAACATTTTATTTCCTGTAGGTCATGATTCTACAATGGTGGGGAAGTGTTGATACTTATCCTTATCTTTACTGGCTGTTTCTACAAGAAGTAAAGGGATTTTCCTGGGCCGGTTCTGCCAGCTGGTACAGCCCAGAGACACAGCCCCCTAAAGCAGAACAGACTTTCCAACCACCCCAGAATTACGAAGGTGCATAATGAAGGGTTGTCTTTCAGGAACACATTTCGCCCTCCATTCTGTCTTTTCCTCTTCAGCAGGACTGGAGTTAAACCAAAGCATGTGTTGAGTCTGACATTGCTGAAAGAGAAGGAGGCCAGAAGAATGCCTTATTTAGCAGACTGGATGCTTTTTTCTCCTTTTGCTGTTCATCTTATGTATACGTACAGACCAATATGAGATGCCCAAGCATGAAAAGAACTACAGCTCTATATTCTAATGTTTAATGTGCTTTCTTGGGTGAGACTGAGAAGTTGCTTCCAGATGCAGAAACACCTTATTAATTTTACATTCTACAGTCATGTCATAAACCATTGAAACAGTCCTATGAGCTAGGATCTAAGCTGTACAAATTAGGGTGCAGGTATAGTATATACATATTATGTTTGATTCTTTTCTGAGTGGGTTATAACATGGATTAAGACTTGTTCAATTCAAACATATACTCTTGATCTTTATTAAAACCAAACCCAACCAACCAACCAACCAAACAAACAAACACCCCAAACGCACAAGGGGAAAAATGCTAATTTCTGTTCTGCTAAGAACAGTACAAATGCCAAAGCTCCAGAGGTGTTAGCAGGTCCTTCCAACTCCCTGCGCCATCTTCAATCACAACTCCTGTCAAAAAATTCATCTGCTGAGAAAGGAAAGGAGAGTAGAGCTGTCAGGCAGTAAAGTCAAAATGCTCAGCCATTTAGGAGGACTGATGAGACCATCTCAACCAGATTAGCTCACTGTTCATCTGCAGCCACTGTCTTCTACAGAAGTTACTGTGAGTTGAAGAGCAAGAAAAGTGTGAGCTGCTGTGGAAAGATGTTTCTGTCTCCTTCACTGGGATATAAAACCAGCTCTCCATCATGCTTTTGTTCCACACAGAGAAATATTCATATTTTGACAAGTGACAACAGAACTGCATACACGCAGTTTTATATGGTATCTATATCTGATGAAGCTTGCCTATTGGCGTGCCTTGCCCATTAAACTTTCTTCAGTATCTTTATTTTATATAGCCCCTAAAATACGATATAACTCAATTGCCTTAGGTTTGGGGGATTTTTTTCCTAATGTACTATTTTCTGGGAACATAAAATACTTTTTCCTAGGGCTGATTAGAAAATATTGTTAGTAAACAGCGTTTGTGACCTAAACTGACGCTCCCAGCAGGAAATCATTGGGATAGAATAACTGTCTCAGTGGGATACATGGTCTGGGGGGCAAACAGCAGTGCTGTATCACACTGAAGTAACTTAATGAGACTGTAGAGCAAATCAGGAAATCTGATAATTTTCCCTCCCTCTGAGATTTGTTGTAAAGATTCTGTAACAGAAAGGTGTGACCTAACAGTATAGAATGGGGAGTTTAGAATAGCTCTTTTTTCTAATAGGAAACTTCTTTAATTTTGTATGAAGAAGCACTATGGTTTTCATTGTTAGGTTGAAAGCAGTATCAGCATTTCTACATTGCACTAACCCTGACCATAACTTTGTTGGGAAAAGAAAGTACAAGACTGCTTGCAATGGCAATCATGCAGAGAAACTCTGCAGGCAAACTTCTGGACTTACTCCAGTCATTACACATTTGGAAAGAGCTTCACACAAAGGTATTTTGTGCATGAATAGTCCAGAGGAATAGGTTTCTGGACCAACTGGTGTGTAGCTAATTTTAAAAAGTCAGTTTACCATAACAATTATTTTATGGGCTGTAGAGCAGATCTCATTAAAGTGGGAGAGAATCATAAATTAAAGGAGAACCAAACACATTAATACGTCTAATACTGCCTCTTCTTAACAGGAACATTACAAATGGTAATGAGGACACCACTCACCTTTGTGGGGGATGGTGGTAAATATGGTAAAAATAGGAAAGTGTTATATTCTCAAGCAAAATTTTCTGGTTTTATTTCTTCTGTACTTTTTTTTTCCCCATGATACTACATAGAAGCTTTTTTTGGTACTCAGAGACAATTAGCGTTGTCACCCTAATTATTTTGTTAGGTTATTTTCTTATTATTATATTACTTTCTCCTTTTTCTAAATGCCTATGTATATATTAACCATAGTTTTGCCTCTGCTGAAGCTTGGAACATTTAATTCTCATTACTATCTATTCTCTCATCTATCTTTTGTTTGTTTGTTTGTTTGTTTTTTCATTTTCTTGTAAGTCTCAAAACATCTGGGCTCATCTAGTTGTGTATAACAAGTACACATGTATATATGTTGGTATACTCACAAGCTATCTAAGCTAATTGGATAAAAAGGCAACAAAAAAACCAAAGCGACAGATACACTTATTTCCTCTGAATCTGAATGCATAATTCTCTCTAGGAAGCTCATAAGGTGGATCCAGTGTCCAGAAATACTACAATGATATGCAAAAATTTGGGTTTCACTCTAATAACACAGTAAATCAATGTGTGGAAGAGGGAAGAACACCTGTATCTGCTTCAATGTGGTCAATAAATGAATCATTAAGCTTTACTTCTACATCCTTATTTCTGGATGTAATATATTTCTAGACATTTGTCTATATTTATAGTGCTGATTATTTAAACCATCAGAAAATTGACTTTTGTCTTTGTTTTCGGCTGCTAAATTTATTCATTTAATATTTTTTTTTTAAAGTGCATTTTTGTATACCAATTGCATATATTATAGCTGGAAATATTTTTTCTTGTCCTTTCATAGAGTCATAGAATCATAGAATGGTTTGAGTTGGAAGGGACCTGAAAGATCATCTAGTTCCAACAGGGACACCCTCCACTAGACCAGGTTGCCCAAAGCCCCATCCAGCCTGGCCTTGAACACTTCCAGGGAGGGGGTATCCACAGCTTCTCTGGGCAACTTGTTCCAGTGCGTCACCACCCTCATGGTGAAGAATTTCTTCCTAATATCTAATAAAAATCTATCCTCCTTCAGTTTAAACCCATTCCCCCTTGTCCTGTCACTACATGCCCTTGTAACGAGTCCCTCTNCTTACTTATGCCCTGCTGTATTGTCCCTCCAACAGATATAGGTGGTTGAAGTCCCCCATGAGGATCAGGGCTTGTGAGCATGAGGCTGCTCCTATCTGTCTATAGAGGGCCTCATCTGCTCAGTCTTCCTGGTTGGGTGGCTTGTAACAGATACCCACTATAGTGTCCCCTGTCCCTGCCCTCTCTTTAATCCTGACCCATAAGCTCTCAGTCAGCTCCTCATCCATCCCCAGGCAGAGCTCCATCCAGTCCAGCTGGTCATTGACATAGAGGGCAACATCCCCTCCTCATCTCCCCTGCCTGTCCTTCCTAAAGAGCCTGTATCCTTCCATCCCAACACTACAGTCACAAGAGCCATCCCACCATATGTCCTTGATGCCAATAAGATCATAGCCCTACAGGTATGTGCACGTCTCTAACTCCTCTTGTTTATACCCCATGCTAAATGTGTTTGCATTGAGGCATTTAAGTTGGCCCTCAATGGAGTTTACTTACTAGCTGGACTTTGCTATTCAACTTTTTTTCTTCCAACTTCAGCAGTAAGTATTAAAGAACAACAATAGGTGTCAGTGAGACTTTTCCCATTGACTTGAATAAAATCATACTTAGATCTGGGTTTACTATGTTTGAAAATCTCACATACTATTAAACAATTCTGAAAAACAAGACAGGGGTGCCTACAAATAATCATTTGCCATCCAAAAGGGAGAAAACTTTTCAACCTTTTTTAATAATAGTAATAATAGCTACTTTTTTGATACTACTTTTATCAGTCAGTCTTGGATCTCTATGCGGAGGAGGTTGATTTCATACTTCTCATTTTATGGACAGAGAGATGGAGGCACAGTGAGGGAATGACTTTTTCACCTCAGCATTTGTCCAGGTTTTCAATATTGATCTATGGCCCAAGGTGATTAAGCAGAAGATTAGTGCTTAAACAAAAAAAAACCCAACAAAACAAAACAAAACAAAACAAAAAAATTAGTGTTTGGGGAAATAGTCACATGAATGATGAAACATACTTGAAATAAGGTAAAATGATATCTTGGATTAGTGTAAATTCAGCAGGTACTGTAATTATAGTAAAACTACCTACAGTGCCATGCTCCTGAGTTCAGACTGGACCCTCAGTAATGAAAGGGTCCTCCACTCTGCCCTAGCTGCTGTAGAACCTTGCACCAGTGACTGAGGTGAGTAGTTCTGACTCTTCACAGAGTAGTGATAAGACAATAGTGCTTAAGCAGACCTTTTCCCTTAGGAACATATGTTTTTGGTGTGTTTTGGTTTTGCTCATGTCTAAGGAGTAGAAAAATTCAAAATCAAGCAAGAAAATTTTGTTTAAGTTCATATAAAGCAGCACTATAGTTTTCATTGTGAGGCTCAGAGCAGGGTTGACTTTGCTGTTGCAGTGATCCTGAACATAACTGTCGAGAAAGAAAACTGTAGACATACTTTTTTGATGATTTTATTTGGGTGGTCTTTTTTATCTTCAGTGTATTTCTATCTCCACCTGTAGGTGCTAGTGAGTTAGTCTGGGTGTGTAAAAGCATTATAGTATCTGGTACAAACTTCGGCAATGAAAATAAGAATGAAATAAAGGCTGGGCCTGAGGTCCAAACACCCATATTTCAGTTTCTGTGTGTCTGTGGTACCCAGACTAAGTGTTGGAGCTTTCATTATTGCCAATGGAGCCTAGAAAGAAATTTGGCTTGGGTCTTAATTCAATTACCTAAACTTAGATCTTTAGCACTGATTTGATATTTCCAAAGATAACCGAGAAGGCTCCATGCATCTGCATTTATGACATAGGACATATAGGAACTCTGCACCACTCTGAAATGTCAAATAGATGCCAGCTAAAGTATTCTTACAACTCAAATGGCAATGGATGGAAATATGTGGACAGTGAACTGAGTCGATTATTGACCATAATGTCGTCTTAGAATTTCAATATGTAGAGGTAGAGATACTCACATTAAGGCTTCTTAATTAAAAATGGAATTTTATCTCCTATAGCAGATATATTACAGATATATATCAAGTCTGCAGAAACGAGACTGATGGAGAAGGTCAAGTAGTATTCCATATTTTTTTTATTTATAGGAAGAAAAGTAAGAATAAATGCAGCGCTTCTAATCTAACCAGTTTACCTGAAAAGAATGCAGACCAGAATTCACATAGCCATAGAGCCAATGAGCAAACAGACAGAGTTCAGTTCAATTCATGAGATCAGCAATTAATGTCATGCTAGTTGCCCTACACAGCCTACCTTGACTTCCAGTGCCCTTCTAGAGAGTATGATTCTCCTGTAGATGCTGTACTATACTTTTCATCCCTGTGGGGATATCTCAGGTAACCTCGAGTATTTAAAAAAACAATAGTCTGTGTTTAGGCAATTGAATTAAGCTCTTAATGTTCTAGCTGTGAGGAAAAATAAATAATATTGATGCCTGAGTTTCTTGAGAAATGATGCTAGAAGTAGCAGAAAAGAAAAGGTAGCATGAAACAATAAGCATAAGTATATGCTTATCTAAACTCTTACTAGGAAGTTTTATAAAAACAAATAAAAAACGAATTAATACACAGAGGATGAGGTTGTTAACCAGATGAAATGTACCTGACCAAAAGACAAAGTGCAAAATTCAACAAGTTGATTAGTTAATCATTAGTAAGTGTAATCTCATTTATGCCTTATAACATATATGCCGGAACATTTTTAAGGAAATAAAGACAGAAACATCCATAAATGAACACTTGGAATGTGAAGAATACTTTGATGTAAAATTAATTTAAATTCTTTGTATTTCTATAGCATAGACACCCAAATCTGAGATAACAACTTCCATCATGCTTTATTGTCAATGGAAAGGAATAGACACTTTCACAGAGCCAGTGAGCGAGCTTTGTTTAGACGTCTGTATTAAGATGAGATGGATCTTTCTTTAGAACTGTTTCTCTCTGCTGAGTAAACTGACAACTTTCGTCTTCTTACTCTCATGAGGAAAAGCAGGTCTCAGACAATGCTGTCATTTGATATCCTTCATCCCGCAGAGCTTTCATTTGTACAGTCCTGTAAAAACTATCTCTGTTTTATCTATTTTATATTTTGAAAAACTCATGGCACTGTAAGTTTAATTGACATGAGCATCCTGAGCATTCCTAGGCACAAATCTTTATCCTCTTAGATGTGGCCGCATCAATGACAATATATGTAAGAATCTGAATGCGTGTCAGCCCAAAGAACGTCAAACTGCGTAAAGCATAAATAATAATAGTAAGAATTGGATGCTCATTTTGGCTTCTAGTAAAGAAAATATGCTGACTGGTGAAGTCAAGGAAGGGAGAAGTGAGGTCAGCTTCAGACACTTGCAATTTTTCTCTCATCTTTGTCTAGTGTAAAAACAATCATTGTCATTGATAAAAAGAGAGACAACATGTCTCTCAAACAAAACATGAATGTGGCATTGTTCAGAAAGGCAGAGACGAGGAAAAGTATTACTCGTATCTTCATTGGGGCATCTGGACACTGCAGTAATAAAAGAGTAAAGACTGTTTAGCTGATTAATAGTAGGGAGGAAGGTAAAATTGTGCTTTTGTATTAGCTCACGGGGGTCAAAAAGGGGAGGGATGGATTCTCTGTGGACTCTGTTTCTAACTCCCTTATTGCCTAGGTAAGTTATTAGCAGACTATGGTTTGATTAACATAAATAGGCTCATGAGAATTTGACCCTTAGACTCATTATCCTTAAAAACCTATTCTGAGACTGATCTAACATTTAAACACTCTGATATCCTAATAAGAAAAATATTGTGAAAATGATAAATACAGGGAATATGAGGGGAGTGGGTGGATGTCATTTGGGGTTTTTTTTGGGGGGTTGTGTTTTTGTTTGAGGTTTTTTTTGTTGTGGTTTTTTTTATTTTTTATCTTTTATTTTTTTACTATAGAGCTGATGGTCAAAAAAAGAAGCTATAAAGAAGAAAATACTACATGGTCTGAAAGCTAAATGAAAAGACATAACAGTTTCCAATGACAGCAAAAAAAAAAAAAAATCAATAATAAGATACTAGCTGTCTTCACATTAGCTTGTGTAGTTGGGCAAAATTTCTGGAAAAGAAAATTAATTTAAACTGAAGCTAGATAAATCACATATGTAGCTTAAAAATCTTTAAGGAAAAAAAAAAGCAACACTGCTGAATCAGTCTCTGCTTTCTTCTAGTCACTTTTTAAAAAATCATCATATAGTGATATTATTTAATTATTTTGCAAATGTACCTGTCTTGATCTGCTGGAGGAAGAATTTACTGGGTTATAAAAGGCAAAATATGAACTTAGTTATACAGATAAAGCCAGAAGATTAAATTTGCCTAATAAAAACACGTAGTCATAGCCTATTTTGTTGTAGTGGTAGATACACAAAGTACAATTGCCATTTCAAAATTACACACTTTTTTCCCTTCAACAGTATTCCTTAAGACAAATTACTCTGAATAAGTTTTAACACATATTCAATGTCAAAAAATGTCCAATGATTGTTATATATTTTTTCCTGTAAAGAAGAGAAAAGCTTATAATCCGTATGGTGAAGGGTGAACTGGTTACAGACCTTACTGTAGCATACCTCTTGACTATTCATTTATTTAAAGTGTAAGAAGCAAATGAAGCTGAACTTCCTTCCTCAATGCTGATTGTGTTTGCTGACCTCTGCTAGGGCCAGAAGTCCTGCTGTGTGATGCTGTCACTTCCTTCACAGTTGTACCTTGGCACTGTGGCTGCTGTCCCTTCAGCAGGGATCCCTTGATTCAGTGGAAGATCAGAAGGCATTGCCTGCACCTAGTGTATTTATAAACTAACATATGTTACTGGGATTCTGAATCTTGACTGCCCATACATACTTTCATTATTTTATTTTATTTTTTTTTAACCAGCCTGCTCTATTAAGTTTATCCTTTGATTCATTTCTCCTTTGTTCAAAATCTTGCTCATACTGGATTTAAACACATGCAACAAAATTGACAATTTCTATATAAAAGTGATGGTTTGGTTCATTACAGTTTTCTTACCTCACTTTCAAACAGCATTTTGGTTTTCTTGCAAGATAAACCCATGTCAAGTATCCAAGTATAACTCTGCTGTTGGTTGGGTTCCTTGAAATGGCTCTGCGCAATATTTATAGGTATCTGTTTGAAACTAGTGATTATTAAGATAAAAATTTTATTTACTTTTAGTCTTTTTATTAGTATTCATTACTGATCTTTTTATTATTATTATTTAGTAGGAATCTGAAAGCACAATTCAAAACAAGAATTGAGATATTTACACTGTGAAATACTTGCATAACTTTGCAAGCATTTTATCTGCTCTCAGTGCAATGAGTATTTCTCCATAAGAGTATTATTTAAAACTTGAATTATTCTCTACCACATAGAGTCCTATGTAAAGAAATACAGCTGAGCTTCACAGGGTTATATTATAGGCCTCAGCAAGTTGAGGTCTTTAGAGAACAAGAAACAAGCAAATTGAGGTTATCAGAGGGTAAAAGGTAGGCATGGTGGATATAGGAAAACACAACAGAAAGGAAGGGATGATTTGAGGGCACCAAAACCAAAGTTACTCATTTGATATCCTGGGATTCTGAAACAGTCTTAAATGAAAGAATTTTTTTGCCACTACAGAAACATTAAAACCTTCCATTAGCTAAGTCCAGAGAATGCCCAGGGACAATATTGACAGTTAACAGCCTCAGAACACATTAGGTAGAAATTTTTACATGGAGCTGAAAACAGTTCTCATATTTCGAGAAGTTACCTTCCTTTCTCTGTGTCCAGTTATAATTTTAGGTTTGATGAGAGGAGTTTGCACTTCAAGAGGGCAAATAGCTGTCAGAATTCTCCAGAAGAAAAAACAATGAAAAAAATACCAAAGCCAAAACAAAACACCCTGAAGTATTATGTTATCAGAGTTTAAATCCACAACAGAAAA
>VXBL01001264.1:863508-913846 GCA_013400195.1 Aramus guarauna
AAAAAAAAAAAAAAAAAAAAAAAAAAAGGATACTGACTTGATATCCAACAAAGATTCAGCCATTTGCTAAACTCATGTAGTTGACTTAACTGGAGCTTAGTCTAATTTCAAATTAATGCAGACCCAAACTTCACCTCATTCATGAAGACAGTCCTTGATTTAATCTACACTTAAAGTTGGTTTGTATTTGAATCTATTAATAAACTGACAAAGCTCAAGATACTTGTGAACTTTCATGTCTAACGTAGGAGCTGTGAGCCGCACCAAAACCTTTCCCATGCTTATTTTTAGTGTGTTCCTATATCAGTAATTAATATATTCATATATAAAACACAATTATACATATGCATATATAATCCATATGTTCATTTCAGTATTCATATATTGCTCATCTATATATCACACAACCTGAACAAAGCAATAATGGCACAGGAAGAAATTCAACCACATTTGAAGACAAATATGACATGGTAAATAAGCCAATAGATTTGGTATTACTGCATGCAATGCTTGAAGAACTGCATTTAAATTATTGTCTCAGTTTTGTTCTGATTTTCACTGACTTTATTACAGAATAAATCTGTTGTCTGCAGTGATTCTAGACTCTTAAAATGGTGTAAATCAAAACAAAATTTGTTAAAGTATTTACCGCAATTTTTTTGTTACTTTAGTGCAGTTGTATCCTTTGCAGTCTGCTAAGACGTGAAATACGTCAGGAAGGACAATGTACATTTTTGCTTGTATATCAGACTTTAGAATTTAATTTTTAAATATATAAACAAATTAAATAGTTATAGTTAGATTCTGATCTGGAATTTAGTAAGAGCACAGTATTCACAATTGTCTTTCAGTTTCCTTTTGTTACATCTCATGATAAGTTTGCATAACAAATTTAAAACATAATCCTTGCTACTACTGTTGCATATAATAATATAAAATATCTTATGCAACAGTTTAAATAGGATAGACGTTACTTTTATTAGCAACAGGTGTTTGCACCTGTAAAAGTCAGTTCAGGGGGAAAATTTAAAGAATAAAAATTCTACAGTACTTTTTTCTTTTGTGTCAGAAATTGCCAGAAATTGCAGTTACTTGTTACATGTGATTTCCTGATGACAATATGATAGTAGGGAACAGTTTATCACTGTACTATTGTCTTATTAGCACTTTCCTTATTGAAAGTTTGCTAATGAGTCCAGAAAAAAAAATGATTAATAAATGATTTATGAGTCTATATGCTTTCGACTTTACTCAAATCACACTGGCTGAAATATTACAGTAACCAGTAAGGTAACCACCTACCTATTTTCAATTTTCTGTGAAAAATGAAAACTTGTTAAAAATATAGTATATACTTTAAATTGTAGAATTGCTTTTCCCACAGCATTACTGTTTCTGAATGCAAACTGCCAAAGATCAGCTCTGTCTATGAGCCTCTTTGAGCTGTATGATTCTATATTTTTTTCCTTTCTCATTTATAAATAGAAAAGGGTGTGGAAAAATGCATTTCTATTCAAATGAATCCACTTCTCCATAATAAAACAAATGCTGCAGTGTGATCCTGTTCAGGCAAACAGCTCAGGAAAGCAACTGCAAGCTTTTTCTTACTTCACTGTTATGCTTTATTGCTGAAGTAAAACACTTCAGGGAGGTATTAAATATGCATGCTATTCTTTTTTTCTAATTTTAGTGTGAGAATTACCCTCAGAACTGTGTTTATACAGTATGCAGAACGTAGCAGATCTGTGGCAGAGTTAAGAAACCCATGAGGAGGTATCAAAGTTTATGCATCTTACTTCAAATTAAATCTCTGTATCAGCAGGGTGTTTTCCTCTTATCTTTTATAGAGGCAAGGAGATGGGTTGAGAAATGTATTAGGTGCCTTGTACTTCATTGTCATTTCTACCTTTTACTTTCTAAAACTAAAGAGACATGTTAAAACTGTTCAAAATAAGCTCTAAAATGTTATTTGCTATCATTTGTGTTTACAGTTCTATGAAGTATTTTGCTTTTTCTAGGAGTCTTGACTTGGAATAACTTTAAACATCTTCATCAACAAAAAAACCTCAAAACAAACCAAAACAACCTTACAAAGCCTCCTTTTGTGAGTTTTTAAGATTTGATTTTAGAACTAAAGGGATCAATCTGAAGTCCAATTTTGCAAAAACTTCATGTTTAACTAGGAATTGATATTTTTTTGTGGGCTTAAATTACAACAGTCATTGCCCAAATTCCTTTTCCAAGTGATGTATTGACTATTAACTTCTTTATTTGAAATTGGAAGTTAAAAGTAATGTAATCATTAAAAAAAAATCTAAAAATGGCACTTAATTAATGAATTGATTTGGATAGACATATAAGTACCTGCTTCAAATTGATTATTTAATTTGAGTCCCATCAAAGTCAGTGTATGCAAAGCACCTCCTTAAAGTTCAACAAGTATTAATACACCTAGAAATAATGTCTACAAATGCATATTTGGAGGAATACAACATTAATTTGCACATCTGATGACACTGCAGGACTGTGTCCAGTTGAGAGTCAGTGAACTCCTTGCAACACGGCGTCAATAGCTTATTAAGGATGCTTAACTAGGTTGTAGGATACCAATGACCAAGCTTTTGTTTCTAGTCATGGATAACCATGAGAAAATAGAGATTTTGCTACTCTAAGTGCTCTGAACCTTTATATTTTTTTGTGATAATATGACAAGAGATACCTGCATGAATCACAGAGTGAATCTGAGTGCCTCGTTTGGGCTGAAGTTTCTACTAACATCTACGTACATAAAAGCTAAATGATTAAATACCTAATGGCCTTCTCTCTTAAAGGTCTGATCTAAATTCCATTAAAATCATTGGCAAACTTCCCACTGACTTCAGTCACCATAGGAGTCTACTTTTACAGTTTTCACTCAGGCAATGCTCCCAGGGGACTCAGTGGGAATTGTACATGGCTAAAACCTAGAAAAAAAGAAAGTGACTTGGGCAACAGACTTATTAGAGTAATTGAATGTATTTTCTATCTGTTACATTAACATATAGTCTTTCATAAGGTGAGATTACAAATAAATGTCTTTTATCCAAACTGACAGCAAATCCATTTGAAAAAAACATTTCTATTCCATTATGTCTCTTCATGGTGTTGTGTACAACCGCATGAAGCTGCAGTATGTGAGATAGACACAGTATGAAACAGCTTAATCAAATATGGCAGCTTCATACAACTGCATTAGTAATACAAATACAACATATTTTTAGCATATCTGCCATTATCAATCCACTGCTGGACACAGGACTCCCTGCGTGTTACATCTTCTGCAGTATCTGGTTAGTCTGTAGCCCTGCTGTTCTCGATTATCTACCAGGTTCCGTCTCTCTGCAATTCTGTTTAGTCTCTTCTGCTGGGATTCCCAGGCCTGGCAAACATTCCAGAACTGTCTTTATCAATCTGTCATCTTCTCTTTTGGTGACACTCTTGTACATTGCTGTTGCTGCTCTGGATCTTCTCATATGCTATTTCACATTACTGTCCAATCCATTGGTTTTGCTCTTTAAATATTAACATAATTCTCATTAATAATGCACTTCATTCTCTGTGGAGCAGCTTATATTTTGATTATTTTTTTTTCCCCAGATGTGGAAATTGCACAACTAGATTGTGTATTATGAACAAGGAAATTATTTTATCAGTTTTATAAACTTTATTCCAGATGGGTAAATGCACTGCTGTGCATACAGTCAACACAAGACTATGCACTATTTAGATCCCACTTACAGTTTCAAAAAGGCATTTAGTAAGGATCTTACACTTTTTATCAGAAGAATGAGATCTGCATTTAAGTCCCTGTCATGTAGAAGAGGATACGTTTTTCCAAATCCTGGGTGAATGCTCTAGTAATAGGGTTAATGGCTAGCATTATGTAACATGTTAATTCTGGTTTAACTATTTTTGTCTTATGTATCTGTTCTTTTTGTTTGTTTTGGGCTTCAGGTGTATTCCATGAACTCTATCTGCATTTGAACACTAGCACTAGTTGGAAAAAGTAATTGCTTCAATGTCACTAACATTTCACAAATGTGAACATTTTTACTGAATGACTGAAAATACCTCTATTTCTCTATCAAAATGACAGTCAAATAATTTGGGCTTATAAGCAGTAATTGGAATAATGGAATTCTGACAATATGGGACTGGCAATGGTCTACAAATCTTCCCTTTTGCATATAATTGAATTCAATCTGGCCTAGAGCTGTGTTAAGTCAAAGTTCTTATTATATAAGGACTTATTATATAAGGACTATACAGTGGTAGATACAGGCATTAGAAAAATGAAAATAAAATCCTCACAATAAACAAGAAAAAACATACTAATTGTTACTATTTGGCATTACTGATTGGCAGGCTTAAGCATAGAAAAAAAGATCATAAAGAGTGGATTTTATTCTCCACAGCTTTGAAAAATAAATGACCAAACCAAGCACAGCCATCAGCATAGTTTGTTTAGCATTAGTTACATACCCATTACAGAAAAGGCATTTGCTATGTTAAAGTAAATAATGCTCAGGTTTATGAGATTAAATGGAGTAGAAGACTGGTCACAGACATGTCCCTACATCACAACACTGTTAAATAGGAACAAAGACATGTTTTTAAATGCTATTTTAAAATATACATAGAATTTATAAATTATATAGATATAGAAATATAAATTATATGTTAAAATATATACATATTACATATGTGGTTTATATACAGTTATATATATTGTATAGATTTTTATGTATTTGTATATGTCTGCATGCACATGCATGCATGTGATTCCAATAGTAAAAGCACTTACTAGGCTTCTGGTTTTAGCCTGATAGATTCAAAAATAGTTTATTAGTTTGTAAATAGGTTTCCTGGTGCATAGGTATGAGGGAGACATGTGGGAAAAAAACCTTATTTTGAGAATTCTTAAGTATGTAATCTACAGATAGATGAGTAGAAAACTGAACCCAGTAGGTACAGTTAAGCTCCACTTCTAGTTGGGGACAATATGTATATACATATAAATATTTTTCTTTAGGAATCAAATAAATGTAAAGCCTTATTTTTCTTTCCTGAAAGGAACTTGAACTTCTGGAGGTGTGAGATGCCCTCTTACAGAATTAAAAGCTGGGGCAGTAGCTAAGCTATTCATATCTTTTGAATTATATGCAGGGGGGACTAATAGAGAGAGTGCTCTAGTAAGGTCCTTTTCGTAAACTGATCAATCACCTTTGTTTTCAGTGACAGATGAGGTCACCAAGCATCTCAGAAATTGAAGTGCTCCTATAGCAGTACTCATGTAATTTCTAGTGATTTTCTCCCTTTTCCTCTATTTTTTGATTGCTAACTTTTAAGATCTATGGCTTCATTTTTTTGAAACTGCTTGGAGTTTACAGCTGAGGTCCTCCCTCAACTTGCATAGATTACAGGCATTAGAAGACAACAAGTCTGATTTATCTGCTTCCGTTCAGAAGTTGCTGTACGTAACTATAAGATGTATACCTCTCATTTTGTAGGCAAATGCAAAATTTTCAGGAGCTATTGTAAACTTCTTAATATGTCAACTTGACCAGTGCCTCATTGTGAAATCTTTGTTCATTGATTCAAAACCTACCTCACACAACTACTTTAAATATATAGTGATAAAGTTCAAGTCTGCATTCACTTCTGGTCATCTCTTTACCAGAAATACAGTGATGAATTGAAAAGAACGAAGCAACAGAAGTGGTCAGGGAATTAAACTTATGTGATTTAAGATAAGCAGAGAGTAAAAGAATGTAAGTATTCGCAGATTTGCTAAGAGACGGCAGAAGAGGCTCCATAATCCCCTGGGTATTGCGCAAAGATGTACATACCAAAGATAGAAATGGAAAGGATCACAGAAAAATGTATATGTAGTAGGAAAATAATAAAATGAAATTAAAGCAGTCAAAGTTGATGTGAAGATCAGAAATTTATGAGCCTAAGATTGGATATATTAGACTATAACTGTGGTGGGGAAAAACCTGTGTCAGTGGGATTATTTAAATAAAACTGAACAAAGCATAAATACAAGGGATAACTGTGTGCAGACAAGAAAGGCAGGAAAAAAAATGACTATTTAAAAAGAAAGCACTTCTAATCTTGATTTCACGACATAGATATTAGACATGGAGGAAGAATAAAGTAAAAAAAAGTGCATGTTAAGGCTGAATCAAGTAAGAAATATAGGGTGCTTCAATTGTCTTGAGATTACAAATAAGAGGACAAGATTGTTCATGTCATGGAGTTCAATCGACAAAAATCCTCATTAATTGGAATTTAGTCACCTATAACCCTCTTTAGTGCCACACAGCATCTCAGTCTGCTACTTTCTAGGACTGCTTTACCCTGAAATTCATTACTTAATCTTCTTCTCAGCCTGAGTGCTCACTTGCTGATGACAGTTAATTTGTCATGCCTGCTCAAAAGTGCCTGTTTTGAGGGAACAGGTACTTCTCTTCAGGCTGGAACTCAGATGTGACTCATATGCATGATCCAAGTCCACTGAGAAACCCCAAAACATAAACGTGATTTGCCACTGTCAAGTTTGTGTATAAACATCATGTCTCATTGGATAGCTGTGATGTAGCTTAAACATAAAGTAGGAATCTATAAGCTTGTTTTTTTGACCCTGTCAGATGGAAAGGTTTTGAACTTGCATCTCCTAGGACACTGCTGTGACAACCAATCTGTGGAGTATCCTCAGTAGGAGATCTTACTTTTTTTGATGCTACATCACTGTGCAGTTACGCATGAGAGTGTAATGGAGTTAGAAGAAATGCAAACTAATTTTATACAACAGTTGGGGCTCACATGTAGGGATGGGACTATCTGTACAGAGATTACAAAAACCGTGGTAGTCTCAGATGCTATTTTCAACTTCTGTTTTGTTTTGGATTTTTTTTTCTATTAGAAAAAAAAAAAAATCACTACTTGATTAAGTGATTACCTCCAAAGGTAAAAAGAAAAACTGAGTCAGGTAGGTGAACATAATGTGTATGCCTAGCATCTCTTACCAGTTCTTACGCAGAAATTAGACTATGAAACTTCACTGCCTCTGTAGGGAATGCTATCACTCCTCTTCTTACAGGCACTTAAAATTTTGCTATAATAGTGTTTAAAGTGTGTACCTAAATTAGAAGGTCTGTGTTCGACCTACAGCGGTATTTCATTAACTGAGATAAGTAATACACACAAATATAGATTTAGTAAATATGTAATTATTTGCCTGAGCTGAAAGAGTATTAATACATGACGTACATTGACTTGTATTGACATGTATCAATATATAATCTATAAAGAAAATTGGGGAAATGGCCACATCTGGCTTATATTACAGTATGTTACTGATAGAATATAGCATATGAAATTTGGTTATATTCAGTCAAAGAGCAAAAACATTCACCTCTGAAATGGAGAAGAGTTTTGCCTATGTTAAAAAAAACACCAAATAAAGGTATCCTACAAATGAAAAGAGGAAAATAAAAACTATGGAATAACTGATATAGTAGAGAAAGATAATAAGAAAATATAGACTGAAAATATCTTATTTGACCTCAATCTTTTTGATGAACTTAGAGGTCTAAGTTTGGGGATTTTTTTTTTTTTTTTTTGTTAATTATTCTTTCTGAAATCTGTGAAAAGAATTTTCTAATACTTTTTTAGATCCTTTCATTAAACCATCTATTTGTAATCTCATTCTTATACTTCTTAATCAGTAAATATTATGATAACAATTGGCTTAGTTGTGATAACATATTGGCTTCAATAGGTAAGGAAAAGACCAGTAAAGTGTATGTATTTAAAGGGAAGACACATTCTATTTAGCACATTTGGAAATAACCACATGTATACACAAAAGAGTCTAGTCTTTGGGAAATGGGGCAGTCATATTTCTTATGGCTGGGAGACAACAAAATCCTTAGGCCCAATTTAAGAACTGGTTTCAGCAGAGAATTAGCTCATTCTGTTTAGCATCTGGCCTTTTTTTTCATGAAGTTCAAGGACTGTAAGTCTGGAATCTGTAGGCGCACTTGGTTACATGTGGAATGTCAATACTTTCCTACCATAGCTTTTACTCCTGAAGTCTCTTGGATGCACTGGATACTGTCTTCTGGGATTTTGTGCAACTTCTTGTAGCAAAGCAAACAGTTTCCTTAGCACCACTAATTGTATCTCCTGTTTTGCAATGGAGAAGTTTAAACTAAACAAACAAATTAATTCATAGAAAACTGACTTGATTCTGGCCAATCTAACCATATGACAAAAGTTCCTCTGTAGCTTTCACCGTGTATCAGCATGACCATTCCTTCAGCCTTGCTAAACAGAGTGTCTGCCTGGGCTGTTGCTGATCCCTCCAGCTTTAGCCATTTCTAGTACCATCCGTGACCTGGCTCATAAATTCATCTGCTCATCCCAAGGCGTCGGGTTTTTAGCTCTCTGTATTGGGTTCATGTGGCAAGATTTTGATAGCAGGGAGGTGGGCTACAAAAGTGGCTTCTGTGAGAAGACACCAGAAGCTGCTCCCAGGACCTGTGCCTGGCCAAAGCTGAGCAAATCAGTGATATTGGCAGCACCTCTGTGACAACATATTTAAGAAAGGCTAAAAACTGCTGAGTAGGAGCAGCTGGGAGAGAAGAGGGAAAATATGTGAGAAACAGGCCTGCATGCACTAAGGTCAGTGAAGAATCAGGGTGAAGAGGTGTTCCAGGTGCAGGAGTAGATCATGGTGAAGCAGATATCTATGCTGCAGTCATAGGAGGACCCCATGCCAAAGCAGTTGGATGTGCCCTGTAGGAAGCTGCAGCCCGTGAAGAATCCACACTGGAGCTGGCTTCTGTCAGAAACTTCAGCCCATCAAGAGGAGCCCACACTGGTACAGATTTTCTGGTAGGACTTGCAACCCTGTGGGGAACCCACACTGAATCAGTCTGTGCCTGAAGGACTGAACCCTGTGGAAATGAGTCATGCTGGAGCAGTTAATGAAGAACTGCAGCCTGTAGGAAGAACCCATATGGGAGAAAGTTATGAAGGACTGTGTACCATGAGTGGGACCCCATACTGGACCAGCAGAAGAGCATGAGGAAGAAGGAGTAGAAGAGACAATGCATTATGAGCTGACCACAACCCATTACCCATCCCCCTGTGTTGCTCAGGGGGTGAAGTTAGAAGAACTGAGAGTGAGGTTGAGTCTGGGAGGAAGGAAGGAGTGGGTGGAAAGGTGGGTTTAGGTTTGTTCTCATTTGTCATTATCTTATTCTCTTTAATTGGCAACAAATTAAATATAATTTTCCCAAGTCAAGTCTATTTTGCCTATGATGGTAATTGGTAAGTAATCTCTCTGTCCTTATCTCTACCCATGATCTTTTGTCATATTTTCTCCTTCTGTCCTGTTGAGTGATAGAGTGGCTTGGTTGCACCTGGCAGCCAGCTGAGGTCAACCCACCCACACTGTCTCATAAAATGCCAGTCAGGAAAGGGTCAGTAATGACTTATCTAGGGTCAAACATCCACCATGTGTCTACCTCAGTCTAATGCATCCACAGCTGATATTCTAGTCAAAACACAACAATATCTCACATCATAGAATCTAATCCCAAACTAGCATTGCATATAGAAACTGTGTAGGTTTAGAGATTAAATTTTAGCTACAGGTATAAATGGTTTTGTTGCTTTTTTGCTTCCCCTCCTGTTCCTATTTGTGCTCTCTGTGTTGCCTACAAGAACACTGCAGATCAAGACTGGGCTCCCAGTCTGGTGTCATCAGTAGAATTTTGGGGTTTTTAATCATGGGTCGATTTACAAGACACCAGGCCTGCTGCAAACAGACAGGGTATGCTGTCTTAAAGGGGGAAAAGGATCTTTGTGCAGGAGTTAACAGGGCTCATTAGAAGAGCTTTAAACTAGATTTGAAGGGGAAGGGGATAAAACCAGGCTTACTAGAGATAAGCCAGGAAACAGCATACCAATGTTTGAGGGATAGTGTGCTAGTGAGGTCCTTCAGTCTGCCATCCCAGTGGAGGTAGGGGATGGAGATCCATGTGGCAGCAAAGACGCAAGGGTTATCGATGTGTTAGAAACCATGGAAGTGCCTGAGAGTGGCCACGTAGGAATTAGGGCTTCTCACCCCAGAAAGGTGGTGGTATCAGTAGCCCAACTGAAGTGCATCTGCACCAATGCATGCAGCACGGGCAACAAACAAGAGGAGCTGGAAGCATTGTGCAGCAAGAAAAATATGAGATAGTTGCCATGATGGGAACATGGTGGGATGACTCACACAACTGGAGTGCTGCAATGGATGGCTACAAACTCTTCAGGAGGCATAGACAAGGAAGGAGAGATGATGGGGTAGTCCCATATGTTAGGGAGTGTTTTGATTGTCTGGAGCTTGATGATAGGGTGGAGTGTTTCTGGGTGAGAATCGGGGGAAGGCCAATAAGGCAGATATCATGGTGGGAGTCTGTTATAGACCACACAACCACGATGAAGAGGTAGACCTTTTATTAAAATTCACATTGGCATAGCTTTCTGTTTATTCTTTGCTCCTTAAGTTATATAGTAGCCCTAACTGTAGCTCACAGAACATCACTCCTCCCAACTGGAGTGCATCTTGTCCTTGAATTCTTCTTCATATATCTGCCATATGAGATGAACTATCAGAAGTGTCTTGGCCTCTCTAACCTGTTTTGGAAAACAGACATGAGTTTTTTGGGGTAAGAATGATAGAAATAAATGGAATTACGTAGCATTAATGATGAATATTAATTGATTACTTGAATTTAAAAGTTGATCAGTACTTTTTAAAAGGGTTGCCTCATTTCAGCTTCTTACATCTATATTTAAACCCTTTTAATTTAGCACTCAGCACCTGGTTACTACTACTGCTTCATAAAAGCTCATACAAAATCTGGAAGGTCATCCCAGTGACACAGTTTTGACTGGCCCCAAGCTGCTGATTAATTTGTAGGCTCCGTTTAATTCTCTCTTGTTTTCAGGAAAGCCATGTGTGCCTGCAAACGATGTGTAATGTTTGTTATTTCTGGATGAATGCACTTAATTATCTCTAAAAATCATTTAATCAACAGATGTCTCCTCCTCCTTCCTTTGTACTAATCATTCTCCCCATTTGCAAAACTTTTTTTTTCCTGAGTCCTTGTGTTCCCTTTCTTCTTATCTCTGAAGGATTTCTCCTCCAGGGCAAAGCTCTCTAAAAACCAAAAATGTGTAGCTGCTTAAAGCACACCATAAAAGCTTTGCAAATATTCCCTGGTGCATGTTTGAATACAACCATGAGATCTGTCCAGACGACTTAAAAAGAGAAAGGAAAAAAAACAAAAAATCACATGATTTTAGTAATTGATGCAGTGTATTATAACAACTAATGCTTTAAAATACCCTACAGTACTATTAGCAGTACATTATGTGTAAGACATCAAAATGTTCTGGGTTCACAAAGCAGGAGGTGTACAAAGGGGAAGTTACCCTTGTAAGGTTAACACCACAATTAATAGAGGTTACTTTTTCCGGTAAATCTTAATGACTATATGTGCAAAAAAATTTAGAATAATATTTCAAAGTGAAAAGAGAAATAGAAAGTATTTCTTTTGCAAAATGACTGTTAATATTGTGGAATCAACTTCATATTTTTTACACAATCATAACTCTCTAAGCACTGATACTGCAATATTTTAATCTATTGTTATTATAGTACCTGTGAAATGAATTGAAGTACTTAATAATGAGAAATAGGTGTATGTTGTTTATATAGTGTGAAACAAAACATTGTTAGCTAAAAAAAATTCTGCTTTTGTGCTTCAGAGAAGCGCAAGGCTTTGACATGACCACTTAGGTCATTAGAAATCCAGGAAAATAGTTACCTAGAATTGCTTAAAAGGATATAATTCTCCAATTTGAGAGAATTATTTTCATGCTTTTGGCCAAATATAAAGCCAAAATTATGATCAAGTCTGAAAGACAAAACAATGACACAGTTTTCAAAACTACTTTTTTTTTTTTTTTTTAGAATCTGTTTATTCACAGAAATGCCTCATAGGCTTGTTGACATAGAATACAGTCTCTTAAAGAAATACAGAGATAGTGTTACAGAAATAGGGTCTTTGACAGAAAATCCTAACAAGTTTTTTTCAGCCCCGTGATCAAGAAAATTGCTCTACACTTTTTTTTAATAATATGTAATTTATCCATTTCTATAAACTCATATGACAAGCATATCCACTCATCTCAGAATTTCAGCCAGCTTTTTATCATAATTTATGTAGGCTTATTTTTTCCTGGATCCTGCATCCCAGTATATATTACACAATGCTTTTCCACATCTATTCATTAGTACTACTTATCACTGTATTATTATTATCCATGGTGCCTAAAAATATTTTCCACGGATCAAGACTTTACTGGTTTTCACATGGTACAAACACATATCGAGACAATTGTCCTTTCTCTACAGAGCTGACCTTTTGAATACAGAATAGGGGGATATAATATTTGTTAGGAGGTATGTCCTTCATATGATAAAATACAATTATAAATGGCTCTATCTGAGTTAGTCTCCCATCACAGTCAATGAAGAGAAATAGGTACTCATAATGTGCAGACCTAATTTAGAAATCTAAACCAAGTAAAATGTATTGCAGCGTATGCATGACTATTTCCCTTCATTAAGTACAAAAGGATTCCAGGGATACCAGCTCAGACAGAGACTTCTGCAGTGTAGACGGTGTAAGTGACGTGAAATAAATCCAAGTCATGGAAAGAGTGAAGCTATTCTTAAGGACGTTGTGGATGTTTCTACAATCAAAAGACTGAACGAGAGAAAGGAAAAAAAATAGAGTCATTTAACATTACATGACTTAAATATTTTAATGTTTTATATCATGGTTTTGGTAGAAAATATCTGTACCATAATCTAAATAGTATATTCAGACCTGGACTACACTGTATAATTTCGCTAATATAGCCAATTTGGAATAAAACCTCTAAGCCATTAATACCAGATATTTTGCCAGTTTAACTAATATGACATGGGAAAATTGTGAAAGTTTTCTATACACATATAGCTGTGGTTGTATTGCTATTATGTCAATAGACAGGCTGTAGAATATTCAAGCCTCTCAGGGAAACAATTGCAGAAATCATTAAGGAAATCTAATTCACATGGGCCCCAAGTTCCCTAAACACAGCCCTCCTCTATTAAGAGTCAGTTTGAAAGATAGTCTAGTGCTAGTTAACCTTAAATACAAATGTCATCCCTTAAGGAATAAAAGCTACTGTCAAAGAATGGATGCGACATATTTATTATGTATTGAAACATCAGTGTGACATGGTGATCTTCAAGACATACAAAATAATATATTTCAATTACTAACAATTTGTCTGGTAATATGCTTGGTAACAAAAATTATGCCTGAGACAGAGTTTAAGTTATTCTATAGTAATGGGACTGTTGTGTGTTTACCTGACTATTGAGATATTGGACAAATGACATGTGATTATACAAGGGTTTTAGTGTTTTTTATAGATCCTAGGGAGCCATCACATGTAGAAAACTCCACTTACTGAACTGCAGAGCAGTTATTTTTTACCTACTAAAGACTGAGAATATTAGGGTTAAATTCTTGTCATCACCCATCAGATTTTAATTATCTAAGTATTATGTGTACAGTAATCTCATCTGATCTTTTCCCACAGTCAACAGAGAAATAATGGTATCTTTACAGAGTGCAGATCATCAGGATGGGAAGAAAGGTAGGATCTATAGAGAGGAGAAAATAGCCATTTTCTTATAGTGAGTGTCCTAACTAAGTACTACTTTTTGTAGTGATCTTAGCAGTTTCTCACAATGCGGGAAAGGTTTGGAACCCTCCTCAACAGCTTTACTTTGAAGTTGATTGCAGGTCTTGTTCCTCAGGTATTTCTTCTAAAGGTGAGGCTACTAGCAATCTTGAAAAAAACATTTCTTTGTCTCTTCTGTTGAGACTGAAGCATGGGCTGGAAGAAATTGGGGAGAAAACTAAGCAAAGAAGAGTCTAACTCTTTGGTTTGCTGATGAAAACGTGGTTATGGAAGGAAGAGAACCTGGGATTAGATCATTGCATCATGGCTTGCTTATGATTTTTCATCAGTCACAAAAATGTATGAATATGATTCTCTGGTCATTGTGAAAATTTCAGTGTCTTTTGACTTAGGAATGCTTTTTCTTGGGTCTAACACTTGTATCACTAAACTCAACCTTCTGAGAGAAAGAACAAACTGTATTTTAATTTCAAAGAGCGACTTAGAACAGTATTTATTTATTTGGTCATAGTGTCCTTAAGGAAAGAAGTAGTAGTGACAGAACCCAGTTAGATTTGACTGGCTCCTGAAGGGGAGGCAAAGAGTTTGTGACCTTTGGAAGAAGGGGCAGGCAACTCAGGAGGACTACAAGGATGTCATAAGGTTATGTGTGAGTAGGTGTCAGTCTCTTCTCCCAAGTAAGAAGTGAGAGGACCAGAGGGAATGGCCTGAAGTTGAGCTAGGGGAGGTTTAGATTGGATATTAGGAAAAATTTCTTCAATGAAATGGTTGGGTTGTCAATCATTGGAACAGGCTGCTCAGGGAAGTGTTTGAGTCACCATCCTTGTGGGGTATTTAAAAAACGTGTAGATGTCTGTGGGAATTTCACCTAAGAGGTTAAAACCGCTGATGTCCACTTATCTCTTATACAAACATTTTGGATGGACATCCACAAGGTTGGTGTAAGAAGCAGCCAAAGGAAGGAGTCTTATGGCAGCAAGACAGCCCTGTTTTGGCTAGAGAATGTGGAATAAACAGATAAACAGTTTCTACATAGAATTTTGCACGCCACAGTGCCCAGAGTGAGACCTTTTGCTTAATTATCTGTGAAATGAATATTAAAGTTGACACTCCTAAATATGCTAATGAGCTAAAAAGAGTACATGCTAAACATATGACTATAGTACTCGACTCTCCACCCAAATCATGATAAACGTCATCCCAGGGAGGGACCAGCTAAGGTTGGGGTATAAAGGATATTGAGGCAGTTACCCCCATGGGGGGAGACAAGAAATTGAAGACCCCAAAGAGGTAGTTGATGGGCTGTGCTCCTTCTCCTTCAGCCAAGACAGGGATACCTTCTTGGTAAGCAATTGTGATTTCACCCTTTTGGTGAGAATACCCACAACAGTATTTTGCTAGCTTTAAAATTATAATCATAGTCATATATTAGCACTATTGCAGTAAGTGCATTTATCAACGGCAATTCTGAACTTTTTATATCTGTCATTTCAATAAACTTTCTATCTGTTTCAACTTT
This sequence comes from Aramus guarauna, assembly GCA_013400195.1. NCBI lineage: Eukaryota > Metazoa > Chordata > Aves > Gruiformes > Aramidae > Aramus > Aramus guarauna. Next base: position 878,894 of record VXBL01001264.1, read on the forward strand.
GTGAAACTGAGTCAGTGCAAGTCCTTTGGGGGGGCTCTGACAGGCAAACATTGACTCTGATATGTGGCTACACGCATAATCCTTAAGATGTAAACCATTGGCCAAGTTTGGGACTAAGACTGGACCTAGCTACACCTAGGCTTCTCTCTGAGAAGGAGTTTAGAAAGCAAGGGGTCCTTTCTGAACCTCGTGACTCAATGGGAGGGCCTCCTTCAGCCACACATCAGACTTTACCTTTTATGTGACAATATGGTACTGAGGGACATTGTTTAGTGGTGGACTTGGCAGTGTTAGGTTTAAGGTGGGACTTGATGATCTTAAAGGTCCTTTCCTACCTAAATAATTCTATGATTTGATGATCCTACATTGTTAAGAGAAATTAGGAGTGGTAACCTCCTTCAGCTGCCCCTGCCCAGGACCCTCCTGCCCAGGACCCTTCTGCCCGGCTGCTGGAGCCCAGCCACATGCCCAGGGGGACCCAGGGTCTCTGCCCAGGTTGAAGGACGTGGCTGCTGCTTTCCCCTTTGCTCTAGTGAAGCTGCTGTAATACCGAGACAGAGCATATATCTCAGACACACACAAAGGACATTGACACAGCCACAGCTGTGGCTACACAGACAGCCACAGACAAGGTGCTTCCCCAGCAGCTCCCACACCCAAGACTCACACCAGACACAGGCACAAACACATTCCCTGCTCCTTTTGGTCTGGCAGAGGCAGAAGGTCACTAGTGCAGCACACACACCTCACTCTCCAGGTTCACAAGCATGGCCTCTCTTCCCACCCAACGCCCCTACATGGATCCTGGCCCCCCCTGACCCACCTCACAGGTCCCTGACTCACCTCCTGGTCCACCTTGGCATTTGCCAGCAAATCTACACACACCTGGTTTGGGAAAAGTACAGACACTCTCCCCCCAGCGCCCAGGCTGTGACCCATGGTCCTGCTCCAGCACTGAGCCCCCAGTCACCCCCAGTAGCTGTTTTGCAGGACACACACAGCTCCTGCCCCAGTAGCTAGAAGTTAAAAACCCCACTGGCTCCAGTAACTGACGCCTCAGGTCCAAATCCAGCAATTGGCTCCCAGTCCCCTCATGCTGGTCCCCCCCCACCAGTATCTGGCACTGAGTCCTTGCAGCAGTGGCACACATAGGATAGAGAGTGAGATTACACAGAGAGGTCATTAAGAAAGGATTTAATAAAATAAGACAGACTCTGGTGATCAGGTGCAGGGCTCAAACAGACAAGCGTACTGATGGGCCCCATTTTGCACCCAAGCAACTCTTTCTATACCTCTTTCTGTCTATTCCTGCTTTGGTCCTCCCTTACCCCCTCCCTTGCACCAGCTGGCACAGTCTCACTAATCCACACACCCCCATCCCCAATATTGCACACCCTCAGCTGCAAAGTCTTGGTTTGCCTACAGTTTCTTGATAGCCCATCAGTTGCTGTGACTAGCCAAGTTTGTTTCTTGTCTTTGTCTCCATTATGTTTGTCTGCCAGTTCTGCGTCTTTGTACATTTTGTTTATGGCTTCCCTATTTTCCCTAGCAAAGCATTTGATAATGTTCTTGACGAGACAATCTCAATGAAATAAATGTTTTCATAATCTCACATACCCTTATCCATTAGTGTGACTGACCAGGTTTAGTTCTCCTACCCTACAGCCCCTTCTATCATTTGTCAGTGAAGTTTGTGTTCTGTATGTTCTTGTTTATGGCTTCCTACTTTACTTACTATCCTATTTTGCGTTGAAAAGGTTGTTGCCCAGACGCTCCTAAAAGAGCAGACCCTCCTTGCACATACATTTACCATCAGAGGTGTTATTGAGAGGAACATAACAAGGACTTGATATATGGATAATTGTGTAAGGCTATCTTATATTTATAAAAACCTGATAGACAGAAACTGAAGGGATGCTTACTTAGAGACAGAAGTAAAAAAAAAGACATAAGGACTTATAGGAAAGATACAGAGAAACTTTTTACCAAGGCCTGTAGTGACAGGACAAGGGACAATGGTTTTAAACTGAGAGACAGTAGGTTTAGATTGAATATAAGGAAGAAATTTTTTTACAGTTAGGCTGATGAGGCATGGGAACAGGTTGCCCAGAGAAGCTGTGGATGCACCCTCCTTGGAAACGTTCAAGGCCAGGTTGGATGAGGCTTTGAGCAACCTGATCCAGTGAAAGTTGTCCCTGCTCATGGCAGGGGAGTTGAACTAGATGATCTCTAAAGAACCATTCCAACCCAAACCAGTCTGTGATTCTGTGATTCTATAAGTCTAGTATTCCAACTGGAACAATAATGTGTAAAAAACCAGCAAATACACCAGAAATTTCAAGTTGACTTTTCAAATAGTTTAATTATATATGAAGAGATATGAACTACAGAAACCTAGTTCTGAAGATAACAACATTTATTTTAAACTCTACTTTATGAAATCTTTTATTGCTATGTACACTGTTTACAGTTGTGGGTTTACAGTGCTAGGAACCCCGTGGTTTTGGTTCATCCTTTTTTCCTATATCTACAATTTTCCCCATATAATTATTATAGCATTCCTTTTTTTGTAGAATTTAAGTTATGTCTGAACAGTAGCTTTAGCTTTCCTTCGCTAGGGCTCTGCCACTTTGATCGTCCTAGTATTGTGGTCTGTTCATATTATCTAAGGACAGTAATTGTGAATATGTCTTTTTTATCTTAATTCACATTCATCTTGTACTTACTTCACAAAGGTACAAAAAATTACACTTGCTGAAAACTGATGGAGAATCAAGCCCAACTGGTTTAATTTACACCCACATTATGCAAGTGAATATACCACACAGAGTGCAAGGCAATTGAATAGAACAGAAAATGCTGGTCCAGCTTTCATAGAATGCATAATAAAGTACCTTCTTCTCTATTTCCCAGGCTTCCCTAGCTGTACATATAAAGAAGACTGGGAAAGGGAATTTTACCCTGGATTTTGTGTCTTACTAAATTACAGGGAAAAAAGAAATATAATCTCCTATGGCAGGCATATGAGATAACAATGAAAGTGAATTAGGTCTAATTCTGATTCAGACTGTGCACTGCCTTGAAAGAACTTTGGGCCTCATCCTGACTCTTTTGTACTTGTTTTTGGAATGGAGAGCATTATCCCCAATTGTGCAATAGAAACAATTTCTTCCAGGGTCCTTAGCCAGTAGTATTCCAGAAACAAGACAAACTACAAAGCAATTCTCCCAACACATTTGTCAGAACAATGTGATACATGCCCAAGTGCAATAGTAACAACAAAGCATTGATGATATTTCTAAAGAACCACTAATTAAGTTGTTGTTCATGCAGTAAATACAGCATCAGACTCCCAAGCCTGTCCTATGGTGTTGAGGGACATCAGAGTTACATAGCAGACATTGGAAACAAGGACATGCTTCAGGCATAATGAAGAAACCTTGGGGGAAAAAACAAAAATCCAAGTAAATGAGGAAACAAAAGGAATCCATGACAGATAATGCAGTAAAAGAGATTGGATGAAAAGTTATTTTATTTCTTTTTATGTAAATGAAAGTTCTAAGGAAATTTTCTACAATAGAAATGAGGGGGTTGAGGATTCTATACCAAGAAGACAGTAGCAATAATAAATAAAGAGAACGTGAAGGAAACTAAACTAAACTAAACTAAACCTCTCATTTCTCATGATAAGGAAAAATTATTCTGTAGTTACAAACAACTAGTGCAATTAGGAAGGACTGCATAACTTTACTTTCTTGGCTATTACCAAATGAAGTTATTTCTCTATTCTGATAGACATACTGAAAGGGAAAAGGCATTCCAGATGTTGTGTTTACTGCCCTTTTAAACCTCTAAATCATAAATCCAGATATATGAGAGAGATGGAGAAAAGTTAATTTGTTTATGATATTAGCACTTCATTATTTGTTGTGTGAATTGTGGTGCAAAATAGCACTTAATGGAAACACTAATGAGAATTTTACCTAAGTCTGTATTGCCCTTCGAAGGACTAAGAATGGTTTATTGGAAGACAGTGTCCATTGTCTTTGCAAATACATTTCTCAGCTTTCAGGCTTACCTGAGAATAAAAGCTGTAGCCGTTCTTTCTGCAGCACTCGTAGCAGGTATAGGTATGTCTTGCTGTTCCATGACAGTGATGCTATGGACTGACACATCCACGTTCATATTATTTAGGTAGAAAATCCAGCATACATATGCCTGTCTATGCCTACCTCTGTTTGATTTCACAAGAAGGGAGGCTGTAGAACAATATCTGCCATTAGTTTGGCCTTCTTCCTTTCTATTCACCTGAAAGGATGAGAATCAGAACAACTCACTTTAGAAGTCAGAAATTTTTTTATATGTGCTGCCTGATAGTTTAAACCATTTGATTGCATGGAAACACATCCCTTAATAATTCCATGATTTGTATCCTTCATCCTACATTGTGATGGAATTGGTTTGTCATCAATGAGCAGCATAAATTGGCCACTTTTCAAGTAACATTTTAGTAATTCTGCATTCCAGTATGAAATGTAATATTTCTAATGGCAGAATACTTTTTTTAACATCTGTGTATACTTTTAGGCATAAGCATAATCTGTCTTTCTTTGTCCTTTGCTTGAAATCACATCAGCCTATTTCCTTCACTGGTAGCATTAAACTGTGAGTTAAAACATTTTCAGAAAATGGCATTGCGTGGCACTGAGAAAGGCCTGAAGAATCACTGTGTATAGAAGAGTCACTGTACGTAGAAGCATCACTGTATATAGGCGGACACCACCACTTACTTCCCCTGTGTAGCAATGATGGATATTGTTTGCTTTAAGTTGCTTCTACAAGTTCCAGGTCTTTACTGTGGATTGTCCATGGATGAAGATGCTTTGGGGGAGGAAAGCTGTATCAATATGGATAGAAACAATGGAAACAACATCAAAAGCCCTGCTAAGGAACCGCTGACAGTCCCTCTGGAAGTGCAGCCCGTTTAGTAATTGCTACCAGGGATTGATAGTGGAATTGGATGGTTGTAGAATTGTGGAAAGAAAAGATGTGGTTGAAAAAGGTGGCCTCAACAGAAGGATGAGAACTGAGAGTAAGAAAAGTAAACAGAAGCTAAAAGAAACCAATGTGAATTTTTTATTTTTTTTTCCCCAGAGAGTACAACAGCTTGATAAATGTAAATACAGTATTTTCCTAATGTTATTTTCAATCTATACAGAGGTTTTTATTCCTTTTTTTCCCCTTTTCTTTTTTCTTTTTTCTTTTTTTCCCCCCCAGAAATGCTATATTTTTAGAAATTTATTTTTGAGATAATCTCTCTATTCTAATATATAGAAAAAATACCATGTACATTGTTTCAGGAAATAATGAGTATAATGTATAGATAAAGCACCAAATGGAATTTTGTATTTTAAAATTATTTTATTTTGCAGTATTGCTTTAACAAGTAATCTATGAGACCTGCAACTAACAAAAAGAAGTGCCCTAGGCTTCTGGAGCACTGATCAAAGCATTTCCCCAGATTGATAAATTTATTATGTTACATTCGAAGTCTTGCAACCAAAGTACAGCAAATGGTTACCAGATTTGGGTGAATAATGCTCTTAAATTTGTTGTAAAAGAAAATTAAGTTTTATCTACCCCTTTTCTCTTGTGTTATGCTCACCACTCTAGTGTCTCTCTGAATTCTAAGGTTGACAGAGCCCCACTTCTTCAAATGAGGCGGTAGGTGTCACAACGAGTGGTGGCACTCAGAGTTGTAGCTGTGAGGAGATGACTGCTGGTGGCAGTGGTGTGTGTGGGGGTCACTGGCTCCTCAGTGCTGCGGTATCCTTGTTGCTATCCTTTATTTTTATTCTAGGCAATCTGCCTCCTACTCATGGCATCCCAGATGAAGCTTGAAAGTTGCGCAGCAGCATTCTCCCAGCCTCGACTGACACAAAATGTTACTTTGCGTTCAACGCAGTGCCTACCTGACAGATAAAACAAACTCAGAGAAGCCCCAACACCTAGCAATGCCTATGGCCTTCTGCTAATTATGGGGAACAGCATTATACTGAACTACAATCAGGTCTCTTTCACATCTTCTTTCTCTTTCTCTTTCTCTTTCTCTTTCTCTTTCTCTTTCTCTTTCTCTTTCTCTTTCTCTTTCTCTTTCTCCTTCTCCTTCTCCTTCTCCTTCTCTTTCTCTTTCTCCTTCTCTCCTTCTCTCCTTCTCTCCTCCTTTCTCTCTCTTTCTCTCTCTTCTCTCTCTTTTTCTTTCCATCTCACTCTTCCCCTGTCACTTTCCTTTCTCTCTTTCCATCTTCTCTTTTTCCTCTTCCTCCATCTTCCCTTTCCCCTTCCCTTTGTCCTTTTCCTCTCTCTCCCTCATCTTCTGTCTCCCCATCCCATGATGATTCTTGATTCTTGAGCAGGAATTTAGCTCAACATGGAGCTTTTCCATAAGTTGTGATTATAGCAAGCACTTCCAATATCTCCTCTCTCCTGAAGAACGTTTTTACTTTACTATCTTTGAAACCCATACCATCCTATCAAATACGAGCAAAACCAGAATTTTGGGTTCAGAATTCACTGAAGAGACACACAGACATACAGTTGGACATACAAACACATCTGTACACAAATTACACAAGCTGCATGATGATTTGGTAAGTCTCAGTATGCTAGAGATCCACCTGAAGAAAAAAATTAGATTCTCTGATACAGTAATCTTTAATAAAATGCTAAGGAAATGCTTATATATTTACAGCTTGTACAATTTTGATATTGAACTGTTTATTAAACTTCATGAAAAAAATACATTTGAAAGTTTAAATTTTGAAAGTTTACCTTCAAAGTGTCTATTAAGAGATATAAGTATTTTTATGATTTTATTTTTTTGTATGTGCACTACATTTCACCATAAAGGCTTATCATGGAAAGACCTTATCTTTGAAATAGTATCATCCTAAATCTACCAGACTTTGTAATATCTTTAATAATACTGATATATGAAATCATAATGAATAGCGTTTCTAAGCACAACATCTTTTATAACCACATTGTTTTATGTGGTACTTCGTGGTTATTCACATGAATTTTTAGCACATTTACCAGTCTTATGCTTTCTATGACTAATTTAATCTCTCAACATTGAATTCTTAGACTACTACTTTCTGAGGAACTGCAGTGACTTTTCATCTGATGTATCGCATCTTAACTCCAGATAAAAGACTAACGTTGCACTTACACTTCTTTATACCTCCTATCTTCTGTAGAAAGTCTGGAACTGCTTCATAGAGATCTCTGCAGGATGATTTCAGGTGTCCCTTTGAGGTATTTCAAAGTTGTTTTTCTGCAAATAGGAAATTTCTATATTTCTGTGACACTTTCACCATCAGAGCAATGTGCCACAGTCACACATGATAGAGGACACTATAATATGCTTACACATGAGATACTATATTGCTGCTATTGAGGTTAATCCTTTGGTATTTTATGGTAGCACCTAAAATATTTGACTGAAGGTCTCATTCACGTTTCTTTTTACCCAGTGTTTCCAAATAAATCTTCAAGTTCTGCATTAGTCTGAAAGAGACCTTAAAGTACCTTTTAGATATAGAAGATAAAAATTAAGGTTTTATTTTGTGCTAGATTTTTGTTCAGTACTTCAGTTTATAACTATATTTATCCAAATATTTAGAACTACAAAATAAGTAAATCAACAGCCACTAGACAAATTTTCAAAATCAAGCTTTCATCAAATTGAACCTGCTTTCTTTAGCAAGCTTTTGAAACACATAATTGATTAAACCACTGGCAGTTTCAAGTACATTTACAAATGAAATTGCATCCTGGTAAATAACTTATTTCCAATTCTAATAAAAGGCAATAGTGTTTGTCCTGACTTGACAGCCCTCAGGATGCTCAGAACTCTTCTGATCTAGTCTTGGCTGAGCTAGTTTTAGGTTGTTGTACCAATTCCCTAGTGGTAAGGGAATCCCTGGCTCCCTTCCCCTTAGCAGTATGGACATAATCTATCAGACAGGCTACAAGTAGTTGAGAGAAATCTGTCTGGCATGCAGGGAAGATAGTATCTGAACTTCAGGGTAGGCTATAGATGGTGAGGGGAGCAAGCCAAGATTCTGTTCAGCTCAGAATTGAAAACGAGACATTCTGACTTAGATAAGAAGGATGGTAAGGGAGAAATGGCTCAAAGGGTAATAGAATGAAAAAGGCTGGAATAAAGACAGAAGCAATATACAAGTGGATATGCTTTCAATAAGATGAAAAAGAGTTCAGTCAAGGCATGAAATAGGACCCCAGCTTTGTTAGTCCTATAAATTTTCTTATAACAGGCAGTATTAACCCAGTTGGATGATAAGCCTAATATAAAAAGATTGTTTCTTTAAGGGTAGGGTTTGGTTTTGGTAACTCTATAGAATGATGAAGTGGGATACTGAAGTGGCATGTGATGGATTTGTTCATGTACAATTTCAATAACAGTGATATGAAACTTAATCAATTCAGGCTTGGAAATAAGTGCATATAACTCTAATATGTAGAACACACTTCCCTGAAAATATCTCAGCTTCCTGGAGATGGGAGTACTCAAACAACTCCAAAGCAACCAGTCCTAGGACACATACATCTGCTAACCACTAGTTCAACATTATGTTAGAGGAATACAGAAAGAAAGAGGGATCTGAAAGAAGGGTGAAACAAAAGCTGAGACTTGTATATGCTTCTGATAAAAGTCTACTTTAGAATTAAAAATGTTTACATTTCTAGAGAACTTCATTTAACTAAGCAAGATAGCATGTTTACATTTTGATGTATGTTGTTTGATGCTCCTTTAAAAATTTTAATGTATGATGCTACATACATCATCAGACCAAATTGATATAACAAACCAACCATACAGACAGGTGCAATTACAGGACTTTTTTTCTCAGGATAACAACACTAATGGCAGCTTTTGCTTACTGTAGGGAGTAACTACAGAAGTACATACTAGGAGAAAAAAAGAAGAATGGAAAAAGTATTTAATAATTTCATGATTTAAAATTTAACCCTCCAGTGTAAGCTACTTATCCAGATTCCTGTTATATTCTGTGGTGCAAACTGTACCCTTAAAAATAATCTTTGGTAATAGATTGGTCAATCTACTGGCTTCATACTTCCCGTTCTGAAAATAAATAAATAAAATTTTTTAAAAAAAGGAAGAAAAAAAAAGAAAAAAAGAAGAAGAAAGGAAGGAAAGCAATAACTAACCTCTCATGAATCACCATCTTGAGGTGCTTATTTCCATCCACTGAGTGCAGAGGGAATCTGGATGACAGCCTTTGACCACAGAACTAACACTGATACAGATAAGCTTTTTTAGATGAATTCTACCTCTGCTTGTATGCTGAAGAGATTATATCATTCTGAGTAATCATATATTCTGGAAGATAATTGTGCTAAACAGAACAGTGGGATGAATTATGGCAGAGAAGCAGATGATTGGTCTATGTCACAGACATAATTTCACCAGTGATATACTGGCATACAGTGTAGTTTCACTTGTTAGAGGTTTATTCACCAGATCAGGTTTTTCAGTAGGGCTGATGTGGAAAAGGACACATCAGTTGCCTTGCTTTTTTGGGGATGGTACATACAGATATTTCAATATTTTCCAACCAGTGGAAATTTACAGTAGTATGTCTTTGCATAGGTTGAAGAAAAGAATGATAAACTCATGATAGTTATCTGCTGCCAACTTATTTCAGATTTAATCAAATGTGAACCTGAAAAAGAAAAAAGATACGTTTTACTGAGTCTAGCTGGAATCATAGAATCATAGAATCATTTAGGTTGAGCCCATTTATCTCTCCTGCACATCATCAGGCTGCACACCAAGATATTCTCTCCAGTAGGGACACCTCTCAAAGTTACTCCTTGAGGTTTAGAGATTCCCTGCCACAACAGATCCTTGGTAAAGTGACTAATAGCATGCCAGACTTTGAAATCCTAGCTAAGTGATATAAAGGATTGATTGTCCATATATAGTCCTTTACACATAAGCTGTTGATCAAGTCTGGGACTAGGATTGGATCCAGCCACACCTATACTCCTCTCTGACAAGTTTAGAAAGCAAGGGTGTCCTTTCTGAATTTCATGACACAATGGGAGGGTCTCCCTGACAGTTTTGTCCAACCCTGTCCTCTATGCATTAAATAATCAAGAGTATCTTGCCATTGAATCTTGCTAAAACATGGTCATATTTACCACTGAACTTTGTAACTCACTGGTTTATATCGATAAAGTATAGTGTTGCTTCTCTCTTGCAAGTGAANTGTAGAGATGGCCTGGGGCCATTGATTCAGCCTGTCCGGATCCCTCTGTAAAGCCTTCTTACCCTCTAGCAGATCAACACTCCTGCACAACTTGGTGTCATCTGCAAACTTACTGAGGGTGAATTGAGGTTCCTCTCAGCCAGACCATTGATAAAAATCTTAAACAGAACTGGAATGTAATGGAATTAATTTTCTTCATCACAGCCCCTGTGGTGCTGTGTTTTGGATGTGTGACTACAACAGGGTTGATATAACACTAGTGTTTTGGCTGTTGCTGAACAATGCTTACAGAACTTCTTTTTTTTTTTTTTTTTTCCTCCCACTCTGAAAACATCTCTATGTTATCAAGTTATATAATCACTGTCTCTGTCTCAATCCATGAGGCTTCTCCCACTTTCTCCCCATCCTGCAGGAGAGGGGAGTGAGCAACCAGCTGTGTGGGTTGCAGGTTGCACAGGATCACTTCCAGGCAGGTTTTGAATATTTCCAGAGAAGATGACTCCACAACCTCTCTGGGCAGCCTGTTCCAGTGCTAGCTATTGCAGTCAGTATGTTTGGTAAATGAGAACCTGTCTTTAGTTCAAACCTACTGAGGCATTGACTGGACCAGGAGAAGATAGCTGCATAAAATTAACAAAGGAGAGAAGAAATAGCTGAGAAGTACGAGCAAAGTATGTGCTACAAGGTGGCAAACAGGCACAAATACTTTGTAATGTAAGCTGTTCTATATCAAACCAGGTAGAACATTCCACGCTGTCAATAAATCCTACAAGAGAAGAAAGAGATGTTACCTGAAAAAAACTGCTAAAAACCTGAGAGGAAAATATGATGCTAGTTTTCTCCTACAACATTTTAAAATAGATTTTTTAAGCAGAGTTTTATAGTGAGTGAAGGAATGAAGTTTTAGTAGTTACAAATTCCTAAGTGGTTTTGATACAATCTTTAGGTATACTAGTTTATGCCAATCACTTTCATAAAGACATTATGCCAAATAAGTCTAGTTGCAGCCTAGTACTTTGTCACTGTTTTACCGTGATCAATGACAAAATACAACTTCTTACATATTTTTCCTCCTCTTCCTTTAAGCTATACTAATATTTATTTCAATGTTCTTTTACACTAACATTAACCATAAAATTAAAGTAATGAAGCCAACTGTGAAAAAAAAGAAACCGCAAAATGTGCATGTATGCAGTTACTGATCTGGGAGAACAGTGTTGTGTGCATGTGTTCCTTCACTGGAGGCTAGTGATGAGTGGCATTCCTCAGGGGTCGGTACTGGGACTGACACTGTTTAACATCTTTGTTGGTAACATGGACAGTGGGATCGAGTGCACCTTCAGCAAGTTTGCCAACAACACCAAGCTGTATGGTGTGGTCAACACGCTGGAGGGAGGGATGCCATCCAGAAGTACCTTGACAAGCTTGAGAGGTGGGCACGTGCAAACCGCGTGAAATTGAACAAGGCCAAGTACAAGATCCTTCACATGGGTTGGGGCAATCCCAAGCACAACTAGAGGCTGGGCAGAGAATGAATTGAAAGCAGCCCTGAGGAGAAGGACTGGGGGTGTTGGTGGATGATAAGCTCCACGGGAGCTGGCAATGTGCACTTGCAGCCCAGAAAGCCAACTGTATGCTGGGCTGCATCAAAAGAAACGTGACCAGCGGGTCAAGGGAGGTGATTCTCCCCTCTATTCTGCTCTCATGAGACCCCACCTGGAGTACTGCATCCAGGTCTGGGGCTCCCAGTACAAGAAAAACATTGGCCTGTTGGAGCAAGTCCAGAGGAGGGCCATGAAGATGACCAGAGGGCTGGAGTACCACTGCTGTGAAGACAGGCTCAGAGAATTGGGGTTGTTCAGCCTGAAGAGAAGGATCTGGACAGAGCTTATAGCAGCCTTCCAGTACCTGGAGGGGGCCTACAGTAAAGATGGTGAGGGACTGTTTACAAAGGCATGTAGCGTCAGGACAAGGGGTAATGGCCTTAAGCTGAAGGAGGGTAGATTTAGATTAGATGTTAGGAAGAAATGATTTACTGTGAGGGTGGTGAGGCACTGGAACAGGTTGCCCAGAGAAGTTGTGGATGCCCCATCCCTGGCAGTGTTGGATGGGCCTTTGGGCAACCTAGTCTAGTGGAGGTTGTGCCTGCCCCTGGCAGGGAGTTTGGAACTAGGTGATCTTTGAGGTACCTTCCAACCCAGGACAATCTATGATGTCACTCAGAATTTGCAGCTCCATCTGTTTAGGTTAGTTCTCACACATTAAATGACTGAGGAAGTTCTTACGGGAAATGTTACTTACTCTTTTTGCTGTCTTTGCACCTTTGAAATTTCAATCACAGATATTCTTCTCCAAAATTCCTTCAAATAAATTTACCAGTATGCATATATGGAATGTGATGGTATTATTTTCACCCACATAACCTCTCTTTGTAAACAAAAAGAAGTGGAAGGCACCCACTGATTTTATACCATCTACTGCAGTCGCTGCAGACATTCTTTCTATTATCTGGAAAAGCACTTCTCTGGTGCAATGGAGGAATTCCAGTTCTGTAGCTGAGAATCAGCAATTTTTAGGAGCCTTATTTTTTCCTTGAATCAGACTTTTCTTTTTCTTTCTTTTGTATTGCAAGATGAATATAGTTTTCTGAAAACATAAATTCTAATCTGACTCCCTTCTTTTTTTTATTAAGCTTAAACTTTAAAAGGCACCATGATCTGAGAATACAAAGCTTATCTATTGTTTCATCTCTGCTCAACTAAATACAAGAATCTTATAAAGTTGAGTACACTGAACAACTCAGTGTTCTTTAAGTATTTATTAAGACTAAGAAGTCAATTTTTATTCAAGAGTCATTTTCTTACAGGAAAATATTACTGATTTTCTACTCTAGATAACTACTAGCAAAACAGAGTTAAAAGACTCTTCAGATACCCAATCTTCAGAGATTTATATGCCATCTAATTTATATGGAGGCCATCCTCCACAATCCATTTTCTGAATTCTTTTACTGTATCTCAGTGTCTGTTGCAGAGTATCATGGAAATCCTCATTTTACAGTTTTAAATAACTTACCTATTTCTAGATATCATTTGAAAAAGAATCCCCTAGAAAGTCAGAAGAAGCCATTTTGAACGAGTGTGTCAATTATCAGAGTGCTGGCAGCAGCATGCAAAACAGTATGGTGAAAATGTCTTTGACTTTCACCTGTTTCCTCTTGAGATTATCAGCAAGAATTATTGATGGAACTTTCCATATTATGAGGTAAAAGTGTTGCTCCAATAGAATATGTTGAGGTTTTAATAGGACTTTAATTTAAAAAGAAGAGAAAAATTTGCTTGGAAGATTAATAGCATAAGCTCATATTTTATTCAATGTAACTGTGCTACATTGCAAGGTTTATCTGACATACAAACTGTGTGTGCTTTAATAATGAGAGCATGCTATTATAGTTTTGCTGAAGGGATGGAAATATATTTCATGGATATGGCCAAAATATCATAACCAGATGGTGCATGCTTCACTACAGCCAGTGTCATTACTAAACACTTATTTAAAAGCTGCGGGAATTTTATACGAATGTGGTTGCAGCACATAACCAAGCTGAAGTCAGACATGTCAAAAGATGGGTCAATAAGATGATGCTAGGATCCAGTTTTTGCTTAAATGAGGGCTTGGATTCATGGTCAGATCAAGGATAGAGTTTAAACGTTTCAAGGTTTTGGAAACTGCTGTCACAACAGCTTAACCACAATGTCTTGAAACTTAAAAAGATTTTTTCTTGTCCTAAAGTTATCAACAACCTGGACTGAAATTTTATTATTATGGATATTGGCACTCTGATTTTTACCTCTGTGAAAACAGAAGCTGAAGAGAGACTCCAGTCAGCTTTGGACCTAATCCCAAATCATAAATCTATGGAGGAGTTTCAGCTAAAGTAATCAAACTAGAATTTTATTTTGTATGTTTCAATTATTGTTCCTGAAATTTTTATTTCTGTTATCTCTTTTAGTATGAAGCTGTTGGTTCAACAATGGAGTATAACTAACCCTTTTATATCTGACTTACAGATTGTTGGGGATTTTAATATATTTTCCTCAAAAAATGCAACTCTAAGAAGACAACATTTTCTGATCTCAATTTGAAGAAAGTCTTGTGCTTGTTCTTAAAACACTGTTATGAATTCTCAAATATGGCAGAATTTATCTGGTATATCCCTGTATGACTCTGACTGATCCAAATACTTGAAATATACATTTAAAGATGTATATGTGTCTAAACTACAGCTATATTAGCTTGCTCAAATGGAATATTGATATAACTACTCAATGCACCGCAATAAAAACATCTGTGCCACAGAAACATGTGTTTCTCAGATGTAAGTGTATGTAGAAATACAGTAATTTTCTGTTAATCTAAGGCTGGTTACCACAGTGCTGTGCAATTTCTTCCAGGATCCTTAGTAGGAACTGGTGATTTCTTTCCCCAACATTGATCTACTACATAAATAGACAAAAAGCTTCAAAGATTTTCAGTTTCTGAGATGGGCACTTCACAAAGCCATTCAAAAGTCTTTGCAAGTAAAACCTCTAATACAAACTTTCCATTCTTAGTTATGATCTGTAACCACAATCTCCAAGGCAAACTTCTGAAAACTACACTGTAGACAAACAAAAGTTATAGGGTTCAGATAAAGAGTAATTGCATGTAATCTTATATTGTACAGAAGGTTAAACTAGATACTCTTATGATCCTTTCTGGCCTGATAACCAATGAATTGGTGAGCCTTCTCTGGGGTTTGAATTTCACTCCCCATTACAAACCTACACTCTGGAAAAGCCCTGGAAAAGCATTGGTAGCAGAAAATAATATATATCTTGCTAATTTTTCAGAAAATCTTTAGAACAATCTTTTTGTTAGTTGGCAGTTAAGAATACTTCTGTGTTTCTAGCTAAATGATTCTATTTTTTTTTATGTATTTTAAAGAAAATTACTCTTTTCTTTCTTCCCCCCCCCCGCCCCCAAGAGCATCTTGTATCCATTCTCAAAATTAGGTTGGCAGTTTTTGCAAGTGCATAAGAGTCTAAACTCTTTAATGATACTGGAATTTGTAGTTGATCTTTAAAAGAGGAAAATTAACAGTAGAATATGATGAATTTTATGTAGTAATTATTTTGTGTGCTTTGACAGATTTGTGTGAACAGACTGGGATTCAACTTTGGTAATAATAGCAGATAGTTATACAATTAGGACACTAGTTACTCAGATCCTATAATTCAGTTAGCAAATGTCAGAAGTATGTGGGAATTATATATGGGAGTTAGAAAGTTCAAATATGTTTGTTATAAACCTGTGTGATTTTGATGTGGTTGGTAGGCATTTCAGATTTGTAGCTTATTGTGATCTTTGTTATTTACACTTCCTTACATCCATGTTGCCAGCCATATGAGAATAGGAGAACAATCTGCCTGTAAAAATGCAGTATGTAAATAATTCTGTTATGTACCTACTTAAATGTAATGGCCATTGATTTCCTATATGAGAATCTCTGGGTTTTTTTTATAATACATGTAAGGTAGCACATCAATACTGTAGTTATTTAAAGCCTTGTGCCAAAACTACAGACCATCCTGAATAGATTGTTGGCTCAATACCTTGTCAAAACTGTACTTAGAGCAGGAAAATTTAGCTGATTGGGACTTTATTTGTACAACTCCAGGAGTCCAAGACAAGCAGAAAGTCATTCTTAATGATAACTGTTCTCTCTTAACATATTCAGCAAAACCGATAACCCAACTCTTCAGTGCTTACAGAAATAAAAATTGGAATGCTATCATGGTTACCTTTTTTCCCCTCCCTTTTATATCTTTCTTTAGTTATAAAAGAAGCTGAGCTGCAAGGAGAAATTTCTCATCTTTCCAAAACATGTGTAATCGCATTAAATAAAAAAACACATGTGAGGGGAAGGACTGGAGCAATCTTAATGGAAGAAATAGCTGTTAGACTGAGTCTAAATGGGGAAAAATCTCAAATTATTGAATGATATAGTGAACCAATAATCCTGTTTATAAACATATTTGTCTACAATTTAGACAGCTGACACTGTAAAACCAAATGCATCTGAGCTTCTTAATACAATCCATATATCACACTATAAGCCACTGGACTTCTAACAGTGAGTCACGGACCTACTTTTTTTTCTTTCTTTCTCTTAGGAAACTAGTTTATTGCAGTCTGGAAGGAAGTATGCTTTATTTTCAAGATTTTTCTTGTTACATTTTGCTGGTGACATAATGGAGATGTGAAAACTAAGGATGCTGTGAATAACTGCAAAACCTGTGTTTACTTCCCTATGGAAAAAAAAAAAAATAAAAAAGAAAAAGAAAAGGTTCTTTGCCACTTTCAACAATCCTTTTATTCTCCAAATTGGGTATTATGATAACTATTTAAATAATCAGTGATGTTATCTGTCTCATAATTCTGAAATTTTTATGACTTGCAATGTAAAATAGTTTGTTAGAGAAATATTTTAAAAATCTAATGTATTTCTTAAAAAGCTAAATATTTGTGATTATTATGTCTCTGGTTATTTGCATTTATAAAGCTTTGATCTTGTACTCTTCCAAATTAATTGAAAATCCACTTCTGAAGCATACTTTATTTGTGTTCTGCTACAGCCGCCCAAGTACATGGCAAAGGTACAAGGCACAAGGCAAACCTCTGTACAGGTTTGATTTCAAAGAGGTGATGTAGGTTTCAAGTCACACTACAAGTGTTGATCACTGCAGATCTCCATATTGAGAATGCTAGAGATGCAGTCTTGCCCTCAAATCTGGAGTTATCAGGCAGGATTTCCCTTCTATCATCAGAATTTCCACTTACAGTAGTAAGAAAGGTGGGTGCAGGGAAACAAAGTCATAATTCATAACCCTTAGCTTAGCTTTTCTTGAGGCAATGGCAATGTGGAGGATGACAGTAACCTTTTGACAGTGATTCCTATTGAACTGCCTAGCGTGGAAGGATACTTGGAAGGCAGAAGCCTCCATTCTTTCTGCACAGAGATGATTTCTAGTGAAGGTTCCTAAATTAGGGGCCACACCTGCCCATTCCAGGCAGCCTATGAATTCCCAAGCATCAAGGAAATTACCATCTGGAAATTTATAAGATTAAACTAATAAACTTACTACAACACCATAAAAATGAAAAGTAGATAGTGTGTGGGAGATAGAAAGAAGACAACATGGCATGACATAAGCTTGGTGTTACAAGAGTATCTTGTACATAGCAGATATATTTAAGTGCCAGAACATGTTTTATGATATGTAGCTTCATTTCTGGTTACAGACCACCAACTCCCTCCCTGAAACCCTCTCACTTTTTTGCATGTCAGCTGTATTCTTATAACTGAAATTCAATCTTGGCAATTTATGGCATATTTCCAGCACCATCCTGTACTGACACTCACAATATCAGTAGAGAAAGTATATCTCAAATGCATAATATGTGAATGCATTTTAAGATTAATCCTGCAGATTTGGATGGCTTTGGTGAATTAAATGTGACAGGCATTGACATCATCCATATTAACAGTTCATTTGGAGCAGTTTTTTGTAAAATGTCAATGCAGATTAAGAATAATGTGGTTTATGCATGGAATCTACTGAAATCAGTGTTACATTGCCAGAATAGTGCATGTATAATACAATTAATTATGAAAAAATATGCAAATTCACAACAGGTATCTTTATTAATATTTAAATTAATCTGCACATATTTTCATCAGAGTATGCAACACATTCTAAGATTAAGCCAGAGAGCTTTTTAGATGCCTCTGTTCACTCTTTGGTTGATAATGACATCTGTAATGCCACCACTGAGCTGCTATATGGACTGGTTGGTATCTAAAACCTTCATTACCAAGATGCTGTCTACCATACCCATATTTGTGACTGTCAGATGTCAGGCATGCTCTCTGGATTTAATCAAATCATTGCCATCAGACTGTGGAGTAATTAATGATTCAAATTTTGCCAGCTCCCAATCCATATAGCTTAAATTAAGAAACATCCTCCTACCCTTTGGATACTGTCTTCAAAAAAGTGTTGAAATTCTAGGTGATGCATGAATAGTTTAGAATGATTCCAATTATAAGTTATGATATCCGAAACTTTAGAATGCTGGAGCATTACTCTGTTTTAAGATTAAAGTCATCCTTATCTCAAGACACGTTAAAAGAAATGAAAACATTTATTACAAAATCCAAAACATATGATGTACAGCCAAGTGACAGATGTGATAGAAATAAATTTTAAAATATACCTAATTTTCTTACAGTAAGATCCACTTCCAAAGCTTTTTCTTCCCTTCCCTGTACTCAACGATAGATTGTGGATGCTTGCCCAAATCTATTATGCTAATTTCCCTGGGTTGCAATTACAGACTTTTGGTAAATTAGACTTGCTTCTGTACTGCAACCCTTTCTTGAGGTTCTATTGATATCTTCCTCCTCTAAAAAGAATTGTTTTTTACTTATTTAGTACCTTTGATATCACCTCAGGTTATATACTGTCCTAACCCCTTCAGAAATTCCAAGAGCCCTTTGGTATACTAACTATCATATCTTAAACTTCACTGAATTATTAAGAAATTGTTATCATCTGTTGAAAGATAAACACTTCCCTGTCTGGAGAAGCGATGAGCTACCCTCACTGTAAAGCCTCTCTGCATGCAGAATTCTGTGGGACCATGTGAATTGACAAAGATAGTTGAATTAAATGTGGAAATGGAGTTAATGCATACTGCTGATGCTAACTCCTGACTGAGTCCAGAGAAAAAAGGCTATGTCTATACCTCAGAATAAAAGACGCCCGGGGACCAATCCCTGTCTCAGAGCTCATGTGGAAATGACTGGCTTTCATCAACAATGCCTAGAGCATATTGTCACAGAGCTAAGACAAACTGGATGCATTAGCACTTTTTCCATTCAGCTGGGGTCTCCTTTGGATCCCAGAAGAAGCCCACACATCCGTAAGACACTATTTTGTGTATGTTTCTTCATGTAAAATGTTTACAATAATGTGAGCATACTGTTGCAGTTCAACAGAGTAGTATTTTTATGGTATGAATTATATGTAATTATATTCTGCATGCAAAGTCTCCAGAGATAGTTTTGGAATATTGTGTTGCACTAAGGGAGTCAAACCCTGTTCCAATCATACTCCTCCTTGAAAATGGTCCGTTGCAGTTGTTATCTCCTGATCAGAGCTTTAGACATGTTTCTGGGAGCGCTTGTTGACAGGAGCAAAATTATGCACAGCAATTAAGCTGACACTGGCTGAGTACTGTGGATTATCCGTGCTTGTACTTCCACCATGACTTTCTCAAAAGTATGGATGTAGCAAATAACAGCAGATGATTTTTGTTTTTTAATGAGTTTGCAGATATAAAGCTTAGAAGGATATCATAACTTCACCGTACATTTTTAAGCTGTGATACCCCACCTACTTTAGCAGATGAACATGACTCCTTATGCAGTCACACCTTCAGAACCAATTTATATCAGATGCAGTTTCCATGCAATACAGCTACACAAGTTCTTTTTCAGTATTGACTATCTGTAGGAATATGTGAATGTTTAAACGTTTCACTCTTCAGAGTCATTTACTGGGAAAAGTATTCAGCCTCAGTTGGGTGTGTTAGCCATTAAGCACTCCACTGAGTGCTCTGTAGTAAATGCCTCTCATTGACTTTTATTTGAAGTGTGGCACATTAAAAACATAATTAAATATCGAGTAGATCTGTATTTCAGGGTTGTCTTTTTTTACCCATTTTAGGTTAGTGTCATAGCCATTGAATTGTAAAACAAAAGTGGGAATCAGTCCATGTAACCCGTTCTGCATTGGGACATATGTGTCTAGGTCTGTCTAGGTCTGTCTGTCTGAAGGACATCTAACCTCCATTAAGAAAGACTAGATATAGACTGTGTCATCCTCTGGTGGCCAAGCCTTAATATGCGTGTAATGAAAAGAGCTAAGCAGCTGACTAAGATGTCCCGGATTTCACTTTGCAGGTTTACAAAATGCATACATCTCTAGATTAGCTTTATTGAAAGTTTAGACACTTATTTCAGGTGGCCTGTTTCGCCTCTCTGCCAAATTAGGTGCACTAGATTTCACTCTCAATATCATGACTCTAATGTTGCCTTCTCTTTGGAATCAAAATCAAAAAGTGGTCTTGCTTTCTGCAAAATGACCATGAACTGACCCTTAACACTGAATTTAAATGTGCTAACTTTATTCGCAATCATCTTTAAATAACAAAATGGTACAAAAAAGCAATTAACATAAATTAAAACATAAATTTTAAACAGCCAGCTCTTAAAAAAATTCTAATCAGACACCTACTGACTCAAGATCTAATCCTGCTGCCATTGAAGTCAGGTCATATATTATTTTAATTTCTTCTAGCTAGCTTGCTAGTTTCTAGTTCTTATAATAGCATATATCACTGCAGCATCTAAGTGTCACTGAGGAAATTGTAACTGCTCTAACAATTGGACAGTGATCCAATTTTTTCTCTCTACTTATCTTAAGGAAGTTAGAGCTAGGAACATATTTTTATTTATTTTGTTTTATTTGCATTTTATCTCTTTCCTTTTCTCATCTTCTGTTTTAACTCCTCTTCCATTCCTCAGTGCCATCTTCAGTGATCTTTGAGGAAGTTTATATTTTAATTGAAAGGGTATTATATTTAGGCTTATTTTAGTCTGATCAGATAAAGCATTGGTCCTCTTGTTAAGATAGTGCTATACCACAATTTTTTTAACTTCCCCACTATTGTCAGGCTGACAGCTCCTACAGAAAAGAGCTGTAAAAGCAAGCCATCATTACAAGGATGGAGATATGCTGAGATATCTCAGCCATTAGAGATCAACAGAGATTAATTTTGAAGGTGGCTGATATGGGATGGCTGTTTCAGGAGTCATCAGATTAAGCGATGTTCTGGGATGAGAGGGTGGGGATTTTTTATTTTTATATATAAATAAGGAGATGCCCACATTCTGAATTTGGTTAATTTTTGATTGTTATGGTGCTGATACCACAAGGCCAAATATTAACAAGATTCCAGGAGAATGCCAAAATACGATGATCTATCACTACTACGATGGGATGGAAGAGTATCTTTTATTAGCCACTACTGAAAGGAATTATTTAACCTCTGTAATCTGGCAGTTTTACCTGAAAGAAAATAGGTAATTAAAGCAAACAGGTAGCTCACCTGAAACAACTTTAAGACATTTTTTTAAAAAATTAAATGGGATGTAACTGGTGGAAGATAACACCAGAGACATATACCACAGAAGCTGTAAAGGATAAGAGAAAGATATAACAAAAAAATCTTTCAGGTTAGTCTAAGGAGTCTAAAACAAATAGGCTGCTCAGCCACCAGAAATACATGAATTTTATATGTACTAATTAAGAGCGGTGACACCTTGAGTCTCCTGTTTATGTACATTGCACTATCCACAGAACAATTTAAATTGTCACAGCTGTTACCAAAAGTCAGTCTTAGTCCATTACTTTAATTAATCTATGCTCATTATCAGGATGGCAGTCTTTCTGTGAAAAGAAAGTCAAAGGAGAAGATGTGTCGTTAGTTAAGTTTTTAGAGCAATTTGCAGGAAACTGAGACATTAAATATTTTCTACCCCTTGTGAAGTTCTTTGATGTGTAACAATAACAATGACATCTCTAAACACAACCTTGAAATAAATACTTGTGGGCTTGCAAATCTGGTGCATAACAGAAAATGTCATTCACGCTAACCAGCTGCTTTCTCATTTCTTAATAAATTAAGGGGTGTTACCTAGAACATATGGTTTTATGATGATCTAAATATTCTTCTTAGATTATGAAAAATACTTGTTAGAAAAGAAACATGTAATTACAGCAACTTAATGAAAAAAAGGTGGAAAAAAAAGGCAGATGTACAGGTGTGTTTTGAAATCAGTGCATTCTATTGCACAGGATACTTGATATAGGGTCTGCAGTTGTCTCTTTTTCTCTCCCTCTTCCTCTCTCTAAATATATTGCATAGCTATATAAGACATATAGCATGAAAATATATGTTGCATTTAACTCTATTTTCTTATGGTGAAAATATGTACTTTACCGTTATTCAAATGATTCTCAAAATCAAAAAGTTTAGTACATAACCAAAAACTATATTAAATCTGAATTAAAAGTAAAAATGCAAGATATAAACACAGGGAAACTTTTAACATAAATATTTAGTAATTATAAACACATATATTACAACTCCTGAAAATTAATTCTAGATGTTGCACTTTAAAACAAACAAACAAACAAATTAAAAAATCTGTACACCTGTGGATATCCCCACTGAAGTAACAAGTGATGATTACATCTCTCTAATAACCAAACAGTTCTGAAAAATACATCACAAAATATTTACATCATCTGTCAGTTGAGAAAGAACAATAAAAAGCAATGAAAAGAGGAGGCACAAAGAACTGCAAAACTCCAAGGTGACTAGATGTAGCGGATATGTTTTGCTGTATTTTTTTTTTTTAAACAGGCAAGCAAACAAAGACCTCTTCAGCTCATTTATCAACAAAACAATGGATAGAAGCTTTAAGAAGTACTAATTTTCTTCCCAAATACATCAATAGTATGTACCTGACACCCCTTTGTCTAAAGTATTTCTAATTTTTTCTCTCAGTGATCACATGATGAGAGTTTAAAAATACATTAGAAAACGATTGGAATCTGGTCAGTTTAAAGTCTAAAATTGTTATGGTGGAAGATCTTAATGTTGCTTTCTACAGGATTCATTCTTGGATTGGATTAAGTGATATATTGAATGTCTTAGTGTATTTAATACGACTTTTGATCTGGAAGGATGGGTATTGAAATTGTAACAAAACCAGTCAATAATGATCTTCAAAAGGACATAGCAATGTATGTTACTGGGTAATACTGTGAAAACAAAGCTAAAGTGGATACATAACAAGTAATCAATGTTTTTAAGAATGGGAACTACTGATGTATATCAATCTGTTCTACACTAATAATAGCTATATTAGGCATCATTATGAAATGTGTATAAACCCTCAGAGTAGAGAGGGCCAAAGAAATATTAATTAAAAATAATACTGCTATTATGAATTGTGCTGTAAAGATGCCATCTTCAGCATGTCGCACACATGGGGGAAAAAAAAAACTAAAAAGGAAAATAATTGATTTATGGAAAGGTTTCCATAAAAGATAAAACTTATAAATTACAGCAAAGGCTGTCAGCATTGAATTCTGATGGTGGACACATCAGGTTGTGTGTGCACTATCAGGTCATAAAAATGACCAGATTTTAAATTGCCACCCAACATTTGAAGTCTCCAGCATTCATCACGTTTTCAAAGTAACTTGGATTAATAGTATGTAGTTTAAAGAGTGATGCATAATTCAAATGCTCCTGCTGACTTGGTCACTGCTCAGATCACAGATTTAATGCTTTTTTTAGTTGAGGACATAAATAGTGGTGCATCCCAGTAAATATGATTCTGCCATTAGTAGTAGTAGGCTGTAGACTTTGCACTGACCTGACTGCAGGGTCTCAGCACTTGTCTGAGCTTGTCCTGGCCTGGCTGGTTTTAGCTCATTCAGTACAGCCAGCAGACTTCAGAGAGCAATTAATCTCACCCTAAAGTAGACATTTACATTTGACCAACCAATTTGTGGTTGCTTTAATTATATTATTACAGATTTCCCCCACGTACTGTAGATGTGTCCCACTGCTCCCTCTCTGATTTGGCAGTCTGCCTGTGCCAATTGTCCTTGTGACAGTGTAACATAGCCGGTGTTGGGAGACAGAGACCATCTAAATCCTTCCTAGGCAGACCTTGATGTTTCCTGATAAAAGGACAGAGAATTTGTAGGTAACATAAACGTAGTCTGAGCTCAGTCTACCTAAACAGACAACAGAGTTACACATAAAGTCAGGTCTGTCAAATCTTCTCGACTTTTACACTCTTAGGATTTGCCAGTTCAAGGAAGTGCAGATATTAGAAGCAATACAACACTTGGATGAGCATAGAGCTTTAATATGTTTTATATGAGTTATGCTGTATTTTTGCTATTTAACCTGCATCTTTCCACACAGTTTTATTCTCTACAAACGTTTATATTCTGAAAAAAAAAAAAAAAAAATTATAATCTTTCATGTCTTTAAGTTCATTACATAAAAGGGAGTAAAAAGGAAAAAAAAAGCAGCAGAATCTACAATAACTCAGAAAGATGCATAAAAATAAGAACTGTTATTTTTTTTTCAGTGAATACAAATTTTATATACATGTGTTTGGAAAGTTATAAATAGATTTTACATGTACCAGTCATAGTACTGGATATTCAGGTATTGTTATGCTTGTTAACATTGTCTATTTGACAAAAATAATCCTGAGTTCACTAAAAATGAAGAACTAGACATTAATACTGAAGTCAGTTATACACATGCCTTTTATTATTCATAAAATTAATGAACCTAACTTTAAACAGTTAAGAAATACACCTATGGTATTAATCCATTAAACATTTACAAAGGCATCATTTTAGTGGATAAGAATTTTTTTTTTTCTTGAAGGATATAATTGTTAAAAGAGAGAGCATACTTGTAGTGAGCACCTTCTGAAATCATTGCTTGGCAAAGTACTCAACAAAGGATGTTCTCCATTTTATAAGACATGAAGACAAAAGAATGCAAAGCCTGAAGCTGTTACAACAGTCAAGTCAGAAGCATTAAACTACCAAACACTCATACATTATTAAGTATCTCAGCTGTGGCATCTGAGTGCTTCTTAATTCTCCTTTCCACTGAAATAAAAATTTTATGTGTTAATCATTAAATGGAACAATAATTAAAAAAAAAATCCAAACATTTGTGAACACAGGAAGTTTTGAGATAATAAAATCTCAGATATTCACCAAATACTTTGTTATTTTCATAGAATCATAGAGTCATAGAATTGTTTAGGTTGGAAAAGATCAAGTCCAATCGTTAACCTAGCACTGCCAAGCCCACCACTGAACCAAGTCCCTAAGCACCACATCTACGCGTCTTTTATATACCTCCAGGGATGGTAACTCAGTTTTATTTTGGAGTAATCTCTAGGGTATGCTAATACTTCAGGGGTCTAACATGTATACCTAATGCTTAGGGTCTTAATTTTGGTACAGTATGTTAAAAGATGTTTGGGGGTTGGATATGTGAGGAAGAAGCGTGAAGAGACAGAAGGGAAAAGGCAGGCGAGTGCGGTAGCCTGCACGTTTACAGCATGAGAGAGAGATATTGGAGTGAGTGTTAGACATTATAATTTCTTTACTTTGAAACATTACCATATACATGCTCTCCTCATGATTTACATTTATCTTGCGGGTTGTAGTAAATAACTTTTTTGACCACCTGTTTGTTTGGCACTTGTGAGCAATGACAACACTTCTGTTTGGGGTGTAAAAGAAGGACTGCACCAGCTGAATTTCAGTTTTTCTCCCTCATTACTTGGCCCACCATCAAGCATCTTGCTGCTTCATTGACATCACCCTTATTCTGCTAGTTTGCATTTTTAGTTAGGTAATTTTGTCAAAGCATGAGTGTTGGTTTACTTAATAATGTTAGCTAAGCTGAACATTGAAACCACATTCATTTTGACAAGATAGCCCTGGGTTCACAATAACGTCAGGGCCCTGAGAGCACTCACAGGCCTCCATGCCCCTGCTCACCCTCTCGGGTCTGCCCCCAACCTGCCCACGGCCCAGGACCCCATTTCAGCCCTCTGGGCCTATCAGCCTCTTCCCCAGTGACACCACAGCAGCGCTGGTCTCCTGCCCAGCCATGGGGCCCCTGAGCCAGGCCGACCTGCAGGCTCATGTCCCAGCCCCACCTCGGCCCGTCACTGGCCCAGGGAGGTGCCTGGTGCCCGGGGCTGGGGCTGCCCTGCTCCCCCCAGCTGCCCTGCTCCCCCCAGCTGCCTTGCTCCTGCTGTCCCAGCCCACAGGGAACAGCTGGTTGGTGCAGTGTCCTGGCAATAGTCACCCTAAAATTGCCCAGGTTCATGTATGGACCATCCTGGGATACTATCCAGCAATGAACTACCCACAGCTTTGGCATATTTCATTTAATTTAAGAACTTCCCCCTGCATGAATCATCCTCTGGGTGCACTTACGCTTCTGTAGAACAGCAAGGGTGTTAGCCAAAGTGGGTCAGTTATTAAGATATAGTCAGAAAATTATTTTTCTTGTTTTCTTTGAAACCCTTATGGACAAGGAAACTGTGCTAAATATACCTAGGATTTATGTTATTAGATGTGATCCCAGTATCTATATTTCAAACAGAGCAATGTCTACCTCCCTTACAGAACACCTGTGGCTTCTCAGGTGCTGAAGTACATAAAAAATGAACAAAACCTGGGTTTTTTGGAATGAAGGAATGAAGGAATGAATTGAAAGTCAAGAGGAATTTCCAATGGTACATATTTGCAGTAATAAATATCTCTCTCTTGCTGGCCTTCCCCCGAGCCTTCAAGCTTGTAAGCAGTTCCAAGTAAAAGTCATGTGCCACATGGCAACAAGAACTCAACAGTGAAAACCTAATAATTGCCATTGGCTTGGCTTCATTTGCTGCTTGCTCAGTGGTACCAACCTCTGCAGAAACTTCTTAGAACACAAATATATTCCTGTTATTTGCTAGTTCAGAAGAGAATGAGGGAGAGTATTCCACTTTTTTTGTTCTGTGTGTAAAATGTGCGGTGATTCAGGGGACGCTGCACAATGTAGATATACCATGCAGCACGTGGTGAAGGTACCTATTTCTGTACTTTAAGCATCTCACATCAAACAGACAATAAAAGAGCCTCATCTATATCTATGAGATAATGTGAATAAACTCAATAGGCAGCACTTAGTAAAAATATATCCTTGGAAATATAATGCAATATCCTAAGGTAATTGCATAAATGTGAGTCACCTAATACAATTATAACTTTATAACATGCCATTTCAGAGGCAAAAAATCTTCATGCATGATTAAATAACAAACTTTGTCTGACCATACTGAGGATTTTTAAAATTGCATCACTCCTTTTATTTCAGTTTCTTCTTCAGATAAAAGATAAGCTTTATATAGTCTATCTTCAGTTTTTAATTTTCTATGTAGTGTTAACATTCTCTCTCAAGGAAGAGATGAAACAGATCTGAGACCACTAATGCATAAAAATATCTTCCCTTCTTCTTCAAAGACAAGGGACAATACACTTTTAGGTTTAGTGATGTAGCTTTCACCAACATAATTCCTCATCATTTATGACATTTTGTCCATTATAGAATGAGATTCCTCGGAAGATAGAAATAATAATCCAGAAGTAGAGTCTAGCTAATTATCTATTGTCTGAGAAATTGAGTTGGTGTAATGGATGAAACATCAGTTACGGCAAATGGTGGTGTCTACTAACAGAAGAAATGCATCTTTGAAATTACTCTACCAGAAATCTCAGAAACCTTCTCAGTCTTCCTTACCTGCCTTCTCTAGATGGGAAGTAAAGCTTATTTGCAGCAGAAAAGTACATATACATATACACATATAAAAAAATTATATGTCTAAAAAGTAATTATGGAATGTGACATAAACATTACTTTTGTAGAATGTACAAGCTATTGCCTTATTTCTTATTGTTTTCATAGAGCAATTAGTGATACTTCAAGAGTTTAGGAGGTACTATATTAAAGGAATATATTTGGAGTAGGAATATGTTTTCACAAGTTTCATGTTAGTCCATTTTTTAAACATATACTAGTAAAAAATTTTTTGTGCTTTGTTTGTTTTAGATACACAAAATACTTTATTTGCATATTAGAGTTAACAAAAGGGCAACATAATATAAATGTTTTAGTACCTAAGCACAACTGCTTAGTAACTTTTTCAGTCCTAGGGCAGCTAAAATCATTGTTAATTAAAATTAACAAGTAACTATCAGGGAAATTTAGACACTTGGGATTCCACAAGGAAGAGCTTTGACAATTATACTGGGAACTTCTAGGACAGTTGGAAAATAAACAAGAAGGATGAGCAAAGCAGTCTCCAAAGTGAAGGAACAGATAAAAATAAACCATGTACACAGAAATTAGATATGGACAATGAAAATAACAGAATTAGATAGGTGCAAAGTGCCAGAGTTAGGGCATTCATGTGAAAAGATAGAACATAAGACATTTTTAAAAAACTTATTTTGATTAAATTTGAGAAATAAGACCTGAGGAGAAAGGGAGATGTCCTACATTAAATGTGTATAGAATTTATTGTAAGAAATTTGGATGTGAGTTCTGCCTTCAGATAAACTACAATGAGAAATGTATATAGTATAGAGGCAGGATTTGGCCCTTTTTCTTTACCATTTTAAGGTGCTTGAAAATGAAGAGAGGTCAGAATAAAAGAAGATAGCTGGAGGATTATAGGCATAGTGTCTGTTCTCTATAGCCTGTTCTTACTTTCTGTAATCCATTTTGAGCTGTGCTTCATTTGCTGTGTCTGGAAAGGTTACAAGTTGGCATTCTCATAGGAAACTGAACTCTGTTCTCTGAGCTGGAAAGGAAAGGGAAATGAGTGCTTAGGTACTAATCAAAGGTGTAGAAATGGCTGTAGTTTTCTGATGGAATGGTGCCAAAGAATATTTGAACTGAATCAGTTTTCTGTGTGCCTTGTATCATGGTGGAGGTCAAAACTGGCTACCAATTTTTATCAAAATACTGTTTAACTAAAAATTNATTCAAGGGAGTTGTATTTGTGAGCTTCTGTGGATTTAGATCTCTGTTCAGTTCACAAGTTGGAGAGTACTCGTATGAGAAATTGTCTCCTCTTCCCTAAAAAAACACACCTGTGATTAACTGTAAGATATACATTCTGAACAATGAAGATTCAGAACAATGGCAACCAAATATCAGTGTCTAGAAGAAATAAAAATATGTATTTAATATAATCTAAAAGCTAAATATTTTCCCAGAAAATTTAGAACAACATGATTTCTTATATCTGTTCTAGAGCCAATACTATTTAAAGAAAACCATTTATACCCTATATAATCACCTAATATTCTTCAGAGTTCTCTTATGGCAGAAAGTTTCCAAAGAAAGATTTTGTTTTGTTTTGTTCAGTTTTTACTGTACTCTTACAAGTTAGGAAAAATGAAGCACATGAAGAAATGAATTGACATCTTCAGGAAATAAGCTAGCTTATACATAGGAGTATTGAAGTGATAATAAGACAGGTACACCGTACAATGAACCTCCAAGGACAGGAAAAAGAAACAGAAATGAAAACTTGTATGAAGAGATAAGAAGGGCAAGTTAGGTTAACAAGATTGTGCTTATGGATGATTTGATTTCAACCTATTTCAACCTCCCTGGTATTAATTGGGAAATCTCTGAGGCATGCTGTAGAATGGAGACAAAATTGAAAGATTTAGGATTTAGTAAATGATTGCTTTCCTAAACCACTGTGTTAACAGCCCAACGTGGAATAGTTTTTGCCTAATCTAGATTGAATTTTAGCCAATAACTAAGGCAATAGAGAGAAATTATTAAAATAATAAAAGACAATAAAGTCAAGTGTCCACAGTCCAGAGCACACTTACTTTGCTGCATTTTAAAATTAGTGCTATTGTATACAGAAACAGCAGGTAGACAAAGGAACTGTAAAAATGGAATAAGACAAGAGTAAAGAATAGTGTAAATAGTGAACTGATAAGTAAGTGCTATGACCAAAGACACAATAAATTGTAATATTATATGGGTTGCGTGTTAATATTTTATAACAAATAAAATATTGTTGTGACAGTCTAATCTACCTTTAAGCCATTGACTTAAATGGCTTAAATGGCAAATACAATTCTAAAATGTATTTGATGTACACAAAGTCTTAAATGGTGTAGACAATGTCACCCCTAGTTACTGTTTTCAGTCTACCATGCACAATAGTACAAGGAGGCATAAATGGATCTGAAGGGAAGTGAGACTGGACCATTGTTATTTACAAAAAAAGGTTGGACCTGTTATGTTCCTCACACAGGTCTATGGTGGTATACAGATCCCCCTCTTCCAATATAAATATTATTGCCCACGCACCCAATTCGATATCATTAACTGTCACATACTAGTGTAAAAACCCCAGAAAAGTCCTTACTATGAAGCTTTAGAACAGCTTTATGATCTTGCTGAAAAGTAGTAAAAGACTACAGAATCTTTAAAATCTTTACTGAGTCATGATGACTGAAGAAAGTAAAAGCCTGAAAATTAATGAGCATTGACATAAAGAAAGGCAATTGTCTCTTAGGAAACAAGTGCCTACTGATTTTGTCTTTATATTTTCTACAAGTTGTACAGACATTTTGTTTCTTGAGAGACATAGCTCGTTGCTGAAGCCCAAATTAGTGACTTATTTGAGATACAATTTTATATATGAAGACTTGTTGTTTTGTAGTATGGTATTCAGAATCATAAGATCTCTGGAGTCCTTTTCCTGATTGATATTTCATTCTATATATCTTAAAAAAACAGAGTTAAAATATTTGTAAGATGGAAAAGAAAAAGGAATAGCTTTGAACAATGACTAATATTTACAGAGAGATTTTAGTAGTTACTGAACCCTGCTATTGGAATTGGGTATTAGTAATACATTTGGTGCAGGTATGAGATGATTGGGGAAAAAAATAAAGAAAAAAAAGAAGTATTTTCATCATAGCTACAAAGGGCCTGAAAAATTAATCTATAATTCTAAAATGCAAAATATATTTCCAAAAGAAGGATGGTCAAAGTGCTCTGATCTTTAAGATCTGTGAATTCAGTTCATGGCAGACACCAATTATGTCTGTCTTTATTTCTGTAACTGCAAAATTGCATAATATTGTTTCTTTATACTTTACCTGCCTTGTCTTTGTAAAAGTTAAGTTATTCTGATTGAGATATTGCTCATCTTATAACTGTATCTAAAGTTGTAACACAGTGAGAGTCTGAATTTGGTAAGCATCTCTGAATGTCACATTACCTGGAAATAACACAAAACATGTATTTTAGAAAGTCAGGTATCTAGCACATCATTCCAAACACTTACTTTGATAAATTAAATAATTAAAACTTAGTATAATACACTTAAATAGCCATTAGAACAGGGACTAGAACTTGTTGTGAAGCAGCAGCAAGAGAAGGAGGGCTGCTCTGCAAAGACTAACCAGGATCTGAGGGTAACCTCATTATAGGAAGAAGTAGTGACCTCACTGATGAGGTCATAATCCCAAAATAACTGAGGGGTTATGACTAAGTTTATGGTTGCAGCTCTGAAACTTAAGGCTGTGATATGGAAAAGTGTGTTGAATTTCATGATTTAGAAACCAGCTTAAATGAGTAAAGAAACAGGATTTAGCAACTAGATGGATTAAAAAAAACAGGCTCATAATTTTGGCACTTATGCTCATATAGGGCCATTTGTTGTCTGGAGCTCCAGTAGACTCTTTGCAGAATTTATATCACCAAGTTATTTTTTTTATCTCTCAATGGTGTATCTGTCTTAATACTAGAGTACCTGAATAGTGAAGATTTTTCACGAGTATTTTAACGTGCATTTCAATAGGGAAAAAGTTGATTTAGCATTTTTTTAACCTCATGTCTTTTTCAATGAAAAATCTTCTGGGAACTGTAATACATGCAAGATGGAATACCTTCTCAAAACTGGAGATAAAGAGAGGAACCAAGTTCATTCAAGAACAACATCCCATCATCATCATTATCATCATAATAATAACAACAACTGAGACACTTTCACTGTCAAAGACAGTATATTATTCTAGACAGACCAATGAAAGGCACCTTGATTTATGTACAGCAAGGTCTTTCATCTGCCTCACATCCCAAGGGAGAATTCTAACCAGAAGTGTGTAAGGCAACCTTCCAAAGTATCTAGACTTTTAAGGAAGTGAAAGCCTACTTTTCTTGTAAATCCTAGTAATACTTTTGCAGCTCTGGTCAGTCTGTTCTTCCTCTGGTGAATACAAAATATGCAGCCTTAAAAGAAATGTCAAAACTAGACTGAGTCAATCCAGTCTCTAACTGATTGGAAATGTATTTCTGCTGACAATGCATTTTAAATGTATGAAAAGGAATTCATCTTTTCAATAGCATGTAGGACCTGCTATTGCTGAGTAATAAATTAAAAAAAAAAAAAAAGATTGACCATTGATGCTGAAAGACTTTTTGGTATTGTTGTCTTGTCCTACGAGGTAGACATTTGCTTAATGAGAAAAATTGCTGACATATTAAAAAAAACCACATCTCATCCCATGTATCAGTTATCAAATGATTTATAGAAGGTTACCTTTTACTATAAAAAAATACAGAAACAAATGATGATGATGCAGTCTGACATGATTTGCTTCAAAAGATTGTTTTCAAATACATTTATTTTTTCTGTTCTACTAACTGAAAAAAAGTAGGAAATACAATCTGGTGATGGAAGGCATTTTTCTTAGTAACACAAGTATTACACCTACATTTCTTATTCTTGTAACTTCAAGGAATGTTACTTTCCATCTCTTTCCTTATACCTCTGAATATTTAAATGTTAATAAATTATGAAAAATTTTAAAAGTAATACATTTTATTAACTTATTTTAATAGGAAAACTATGTGACATTCAATGATTTTATCTTTAAAAGACATGTTTGTTTTCCCCGTATACATGTGAATTTTTAAAAAGAATCTTAAAAAGAGAGAAATCAATCTGATGATTCACAATAAATTTTTTTGCCAGGTTGAATAAGTGTTAAAACATGTGAGACAAAAAAACATTTCTAAATCACTGCTTCTCATATATTGTGGCAATTAACATTTCTGATACAGCAACAAATGCTTATGTCTGTGTTAGATGTAATGAAATTATCTGTTGTTATTATTCATTAATGTTTTAACCATTTTCCCCTAAGAAATATTTAGTAATCTAAGAAGGAGCATATGTTTGTGCAAATTATATTCTCCCTTAAGATTTTGTAAGAAGCTCATGATAATAACCAATTATACGGTACTTCTTTAGCTTAAACTTTTAGATTAATCACAGAAAGGTTTTGTGAATAACCTTATTGCCAAGAACAAGCTTTAATGTGACAGGTTTATACTCAATTAGGTTTTGTTAAAGAGTCTTTGTACTTTTATGCATGTTTTGCTTTAGTACAAAGATAGTGTATTCTCTTTACAGATATATTAATCTAAAAGATATTCTGTTGAGCATACTGCCTTTAGTGAATAATTAATTTGATACAACTATTTTTTCTGATTGGTTTCTTTTGTATGCATGGCTTAGCTTTTGATGATTAAGATGACAACATAATACAGTATCAAACACTGTAACCAACAGGTAAGCCCTATGCTGCACATTGAAGAAATTTATCTTTTGTAGTTTTATCTTAATGTTTGTAGATGTCAGCTAAACCCTATTTAATATATTTTCTCACAAATAATTTGCATGTTTGAATTGTTCTATGCCTTTAAGTTGAGAGAGAAAAATAGTCTAACTACAAATTCTAGTCTTCTGTACTTTTATTTGACATTATCAAAATGTACCACAGAGGCAATATGTCATGTTATGTCATAATATAAAATGACAAGCTCTGTACAAACACATGAACAGCAAATCTTTTATCTGGTATTAGTGAAATAAGTAGCAAAGGTATAAATGTCTTCATTTACAAAGGGACTAGATACTGTAACTAAAGACGAGTAAAACCTTTTAAAGAGAATCTTTTAAATGACTGTATGCTTGTAAAGTAACATGGGAGAATCAGCATGGGAATTTTCTTTGCAATAAAACAGATGGCATCACCATTTAAGCAGTTACTTTTTCTTTGATAGTTGTAGCTTCATGTTGACTGAACATTCCCACTCGACTGGGTGGCATGAAACAAAGGGGAATTCTAGTGTGCCTGGAACACAGAGGAGAGCTTTCCAGTGACAGGGTGTACTTTACCAAATAGTAGATCACTATGAGAATATACTTACCACTGCAAGTTGAACACCGGTGAATTCTCAAGGGAAGACTGATAGTTGTGAATAAGCTTTTCCAGCTATCCTCTGAAGACAGATGTGCTCTGCAGCAATTGATGCCATATAGAGAAAAAATGAGGCATTACAGTACGGAAAACAGTGGGATATGACCTGTAGTCTCACAGAGGTTGCAGTAAGAACAGCAAGGATTGCAGTAACACAGCTTTCACTTAGAAACGAAAATATTCCGCAGGATAAGACAGTACAAGATGCTCATGTACTGTAATTTGAATTGATATCAGGTGATATTCCCAATTTGGCAGTAAACAAAGGTTACACAGTGTAGCAATAAAACTAATGTCTTATTGTGCTTTGAGGACCTAAACTATAACACAAAAGTGTTAGGGTCAAGTTTTCTCCCCAGGCTTTGCTGATACACTCATACTTCTCACTTGTGCATGCTCAGTACACATGATAATTACTCATTTTCTAAAGATCCATTCTATTTCCTTGATATCTGTTTAGTTTTAATAGAATCATAGAATCA
>VXBL01001265.1:8748-24093 GCA_013400195.1 Aramus guarauna
TGCCCGGGGCAGGCTGTGCCCCCCGAGGGCCCGGAGCGGGGGGGGGGGGGCAGGGGCAGGAGCAGCCGCATCCCCGGGCCACTGTGTGCCCTGGTTGTTCCCACATAGGACGGGTGCAGATTTACAAGTTATTTTTTCCTAGTTAAAGTCTGTGATGCGTTTAAAATCCACAGGGATTTTTTTTTTTTTTCCCCTAATAGAACTTACTTGCAGGATGAAGCTCTCCGTTGTTGGATGTTTATTCTTTCTGTCTTTTTATAGCAAAATGGAAATCGCCACCCCTCCAACGTCAAAGTGTATCATATACTGGAAAAGAAAAGTCAAGTCTGAATATATGCGTCTTCGGCAGCTCAAGAGGTTTCAGGCGAACATGGGAGCTAAGGTAAAGACATCAAGATGGTAGCCCTACCTGAAAGGGTATCTCCTGAAGACGTTACCTCACGGTATCTGCACAGCTATCAGATGGGTGCTTCATCCTGCAAATCGCACAGCTCCGTTTTAGTTGTAAGCTGGGTAAATTTGGAGAGATATAACTTCCCCTCATGCTCCGTTATTAGCCTAGAGCCGTGCGGTCAGCGTCTGTTGTACAGACGGAGAAGTCCGTTGGCTGAGTGCTCGCATAACCGTGATGGGAGGACTCATTTCCACTTGTTCTTCAAAGAATCTCTTTGCTTGAACCCTCTCCGTGCTGGTGGGTTTTGGGTGACTTACTCTGATGCTCCTCTCCTTGGCAGGCCGGATTTTCGAAGAGGTCAGCTGGGATCAGGAGTTCTCAAAAGCTACTGGCTGTTGGGCAGATTTTCAGTACCATTTTGTGCCAAAGCCGAGATTAATTAGAATTTCTTCTAATGAGTATCATCAATTTGACATGCTCTGCCTGGCATACATTTTGATACTTGAAACAAAATCTCTGGAGGGGTTTTAGTGTCCTCAGCGTGATTTCTTAAATTTTGAGCACTGCTTTCTCTCATTTCAGGCTCTGTTTGTGGCCAACTTTGCAAAGGTTCATGAAAAGACTCAAATTCTGAATGAAGACTGGAAGAAGCTTCGAGTCCAGCCGGTGCAGTTGATGAAGCCAGTCAGTGGGCACCCATTCCTAAAACAGGTGTGGAGCAGAGAAGGGGCACGGCAGCAGGAAGGGTGGACTAGAACCAGGGCTTTGCATGGAGCTGTGAGGATACGGGATCGGTTTTTGCGTGTGCTGTCCTACGTCGGTGTCAGGCCATACCTTGTGCTCTTCTGGGATGCAGAAATGGGGAAAAAAAAAAAACCCAAAAAACCCCAAAAGGCCTTTCCTGTGAAGGAGTCCCAAAGAGTGAACGCAGGGCTTTGCTGTGTTTGTCCTGAAGCACGGTTTCCCCCTGGCTGTGACTGCTTTCCGGGGCAGTTTCCTCACTGCCCTTCTCTGTACTCATATTCCAGTGTACTGTGGAGAGCATCTTCCCGGGATTTCCGAGCCAGACGCTGTACATGAGGACCCTGAACACAGTGGCACTGGTGCCCATTATGTACTCCTGGTCCCCTCTTCAGCAGAATTTCATGGTAGGTAGGAAGGCTCGGGGGTGCAAGATCTCGGTGTGAATAATTATAATTGTTACATGGTTGTGGAGTGATTGTGCCCTCTTCAACCCACTCGGTTCAAGTGATGGCTGCTCGAGAGATGATGGAAATAATTGTTTCAGTTGCTTGTTTTTGTTGAATCCCGTAAAGCAGCCTTGTATCCGCACCAGCTTACCCAGCTGGTCTGTCCTTTACTCCTGATTCCTTGATAGGGCCACCATTACTTTACAGGATTCATAGAGTAAATATGTTTTGGCGTTCTTTTTTTGTTTTTTTTTTTTCTTAAGATTTTTCTTCCTTTTTATTTCTTAAGCAGTTCCTTTCCTTTGTGACTGGGTTACTCTGCCGGTCTCATTGTAGGATTAGTTCCCCTCTCATAGCAGTGTGGGGAGTGATTTAAAATCAGATTTTGGTGTGGCATAGTTAAGGTTAGGTGGTCTGTGGGTCGCCTGGCTCTTTGCCTGGTGTGGGGTGTGGACCTGTTCCTGCAACCTTGCAGGGCTCTCTGGAGCCTCCGGTAACAGACTGGGGGAGTAGTGACACCAGCGACTGTAATGCAAAGAGTCGGTCGGTGGTGCCATGGCAATGAGGGTCCAATGTCCTTGCTCCTGTGGTTAACGTGAGAATGCTCCTCAGCTTTGGCTGCGTTCCTCTGGGGAGCGAGTTACCGGTTTGCCTTTCACTGTTCTGGTTCTACTCTGCCTCGAACACAATCTCCCTGACGTTTTTTGGCAATGTGTGTGTTTCTGAGTTTCTGTAAGCCTTGGAGGCACAGCTCTTCTTTTTTAAAGCAAATTGCGCTTCAAGGGGTCAGAGTTATGCTGCTGGCGTGGGATAACAGTGAAATATCAGGGATGAGACATCTGAAACTGCAGCCGGGGAGGCGCAGCCTTTACTTTGCACTGTGCTGTCTGCAGGTCTGAGTGGTCAGGAGCAGCCGCAGACACGCAGCCTGGCTGGGGATCGGCAAGCGCTGGTTTTCCGAATTGTATCTGATCTCTTTTCAGGTGGAGGATGAAACTGTTCTGTGCAATATCCCTTACATGGGAGATGAGGTGAAGGAAGAAGATGAAACTTTCATTGAAGAGCTTATTAATAACTATGACGGGAAGGTTCACGGAGAGGAAGGTAACCTGGGAGCAGTCAGCACTGTCCATTCAGTCTCTTGCAAATAACATATCCAAGTAGTTAAGGAGTCAAAAGGTGGCAGCAGTAACCAGCTTTTCTGTGGGAGCTCTTGGAGCGGAAAAACATGGCCGCTGTTCTAGTTTGCAAGGACACAGTCCTGCCTTTTGATACCCCGCGCCGTTCTGAGCCTGGGGTGCTCTGGAGCTGATGCTCATGTTCACGGGGGGTTCACAGGAGTGCTCTGGGGTGCTGAAAAATGTGCTAGGGGTTAGGAGGAGCTCAGCAACCTCGCTTTGCTTGTGACCTTAGCCAAGACTTCAATCAGTCTTTTCAGAAATGAAAAGCCGGTGTGTTTCCCTGCAGTGCTGCCTGCCCCATCATAACTCTGCCTGGAAGGAGGCAGGTGGTGGAAAACTCTGGTATGGCCTGTCCTCAGATTGCTAAAAATGGTACACCACACTTACGACTCTAGCAGTAAAATCCCACCTATCCCTACAAAATTGAGAGGCAGGTTCTAGTCGCTAACAACGTCGTGTGGCTGGTTTGTGATTTACCCCCTCGAGGGGTGTGAAAGATGATGGCGCTCCCACAAAGTGACTGACATCTCTCTGTTTCAGAAATGATTTCAGGGTCAGTCCTCATCAGCGACGCTGTGTTCCTGGAGCTAGTGAACGCCCTGAATCAGTACTCAGATGAGGAAGAGGAAGGACACAATGATTCTGAGGTTAAACAAGAGGACGGGAAAGAGGAGTTGCCAGTCACAAGGAAAAGAAAGCGCATTGCAGTGGAAGGTGGGTTTGGCCACAGAAACTGGGGCTGTGGTGGTCACATTTCTGTCCTGCCCTGCCCAAGTAGCTGGCCACTGCTCTCCCACCATCAGTTTTGGTTATTAACGTGTCGCTAAGGGCAGTAACCAGCTTGGCAAGTTCTGGTGATAGTCAAAAGCAGAAAGGAAATGGGTTGTTTTCCCTGTCCCCTATGGGCAGGATAAGAAGTCACCAGCTTAAAGTGTGGGGAGGAAGAATTTAGATGAGTCACATGGAAAACCATTTCATGGGAAGATTAGCAAAGCAGTGGGGTATTTTCTGAGGGGCTGTGGGATCCCTGGACATTTTGAAGTGCCGGTCTGGCAAGTACATTTGGAGGTAGATCTGATTCTGCTGTAGGCCAGGGAGGTGGATCTTTTCAAATCCCTTCCAGACCTGTTTTCCATGTATTAGTGCTCCTCTTCCCTCTCCAGTGCCACCTGGAGTTCGTGTTGCATAGAGGAAGCTCTGGTTTGTGCGATTTTCATGTGTCCTGCATGACCTTAGGAATGCTGACTGGTAGTTTCATCTTTGTCTTTGGTTTATAGTGATACGGGTAGCACAAATACCAGCACCTCTCGCAGATGTAGAAAAGCATTGTCAGCAAATCCCGTCTTGGTAAAAATAAATAGTAATAGTCCTTAAAAAAATCATTAGTACTTCCATCAACACATTTCTGAAAGTGGCAGTGTGCGCTCTGCATCTGGAACTGCCTTCGCCTAGTTGCAGGACAAAAGATTTATCCATTGTATATGGGATTATCTTTCTGTCTCTTAAAATACAATCACCTACTGGAATCGCTCTCTGTGGAAGAAGGAAAGACACGTTCTCATCCAGCTTAACTGAGGGATTGTCTCTTCTTTTTCTTAGGTAACAAGAAGTGTTTGAAGAAGCGGTTTCCAAATGACATGATATTCACTGCCATTTCTTCTATGTTTCCTGAATATGGCTTCCCAGATGATATGAAAGAGAGGTAGAAGATCTCTACTTAAGTTGTCCGTTACCTTTGTTAGCCACAGTTGAAATCTGTATTTCAGAAAACTGCACTGTGCTCTGACCAGAAAGTAGAGCTCAGTTGGCTGCTGGCGCCGTGAGCAAAGTGATTTTTGAGTGTTAGAAACGTTAGTTTAGCCTCAGGGTATCTGGGACAGAGTTCTACTGGCCTAGATAGTAATGGAGTCATGTAAAATGTCCCAAATCAGGAAAGCAGGCACATCCGTGGGTGTTTCTGTTTGTCGAATAGGTACCGGGAGCTCACGGAAGTGTCGGACCCGAACGTGCTGCCGCCGCAGTGCACTCCCAACATAGACGGGCCGTGCGCGAAGTCGGTCCAGCGGGAGCAGTCCCTGCACTCCTTCCACACCCTCTTCTGCCGCCGCTGCTTCAAATACGACTGTTTTCTGCATCGTAAGTGCAGTCTCGTCCGGACGCTTCCCTAGAGCCCTTTTCTCCTCATTTTTCCTCAGTGCTTCGTACCTCTGTACG
Organism: Aramus guarauna; assembly: GCA_013400195.1. NCBI lineage: Eukaryota > Metazoa > Chordata > Aves > Gruiformes > Aramidae > Aramus > Aramus guarauna. Next base: position 13,728 of record VXBL01001265.1, read on the forward strand.
CCTTGCTTAGTGTCTGTGCTGCAGCCTTTAGAGGGTGGTGCCTCCCCGGAGTTTGCAGTGGAGCCTTAGGAGCTGACAGGTGCCCAGAAGCATTTTGTAAAGACGGCTCCACTCATTTCCTCAAACGGATGGTAAACCGAACCTGCGTGGCCGTCCCCTCTTTCTCACCATTGCTCAGCACGCCGCGTTCGAGCCTCCTGGCAGTTTGTGCCAGAAATACTGCCGCGACTAGACTTTACCCTTGCTTTGCAGAAGCTCATCAGGGAAAGGCATGAATGTTTCACTTCCAAAGTCTGGACATGCCCCTGTGTTTTGTTGCCTCACTGGAACTTACAGCTTCATCTTAGTCATGTTCCTGCGGTTTGTCCTGCCAAAGCCTTTTGGATACTGATTAGCTGTTGGACCTGCTGTTTCTCAGGTCTAAGGGCTTCTTTGGAAAGTCACAGGACTCTTTCCAGTGAATTATTTATTAAAAGTTATAATATTGAGATCATGTGGTCTTTTTTTTTTTTCTTTTTTTTTTCCTCAGTCTTAAAGCAGATCTTTTTGCTTTCCAAGCGTTCCCCCAGTGCTGCTGAGTCCTGGGTTGGAGCAGGGCTGGCCGGGGGGTCCTGCTGCCTCGTTCCCCGCTGCTGGGCGAGCCGCTCGGGCACTCTTGCTGACTGCCTCAGGCTCCCGCTTACCTTCCTTGAGTTTGTGCTGCCCCTGTCCCTTGCAGTGTGGGGGGAGACTCTTGGAGGATGCTAATAGTAAAGATAACTATTATTTTTTCAGCCTTTCATGCTACTCCTAATGTGTACAAACGAAAGAATAGAGAGACCAAGATCGAGCCAGATCCTTGTGGAGCAGACTGTTTCCTCTGGCTGGTATGTTTCTGCGTTGCTGCTTTTGAAACCACAAGAGAAGTGGCCTGGCCAGCCCTGCTCTGCAGAACTCTGTGGGTCCTTTTCACAACTTTGATGATTTTTTTCAGGATTAGTTCTAAACCTCATTAGCTTCAGGGGAGTGTAAATCCAAATACAGAACTTACCAGATGCGTATTTTAGCAAAGCTCCAATGAAGACTAATTTCATAGTTAGCAGATGGGAAATTGTGGTGACAAATGATTTCTCTGGACTCAGTGCAGTGTTTGAAAAAATGAACCCCAGGTTAAACATGCTGGGGAAGGAATCTAGCGTATGTGGGGAAGGCTCGAGCTATTTTAGAAATGATCTTTCTGATACGCAGCCTAGCTGTGTTGCCAGGGATGAGAGCTGCAGATGGGAAGAGGTGGGTGCGCTTGGTGGTGTCGGAGCTGGTCGGCTGGCTCAGATACGGGGTGTCCGGGGAGCTGTGGGGCTGGAGCAGAGGGAGAGGCCGGGAGAACTTCATGGCCAGGGCAAGAGGCAGGGCAGTGGACTGGAGGGCCAGGGAGCCTCTTCCGACCGGGCAGCGATGCCGAAAGAAGCAAAGTGGGAATGTGCAGTGCAGGCAGCTGGCAGGGCCTTGGCGGTTGCTGAAGTGACCATGCGTGGTGGTTCTTCCACTTTCTCTTGGCGGTGGCAGGGCAGAGTTTGTCCCAGGGCCTGCGGAAAAGCATTTCTGTGTTCCCTGGTCATCTGCCACCCGCCTTGTCTTCTGCTCTGGTTGCAGGAAGGAGCCAAGGAGTTTGCTGCGCTGCATAACCCAAGGTCCAAGTGCTCAGGCCGGCGCCGCCGGAGGCACCATGTGGTGGGTGCTTCCTGCTCAAACACCCCGGCTTCCACCATCGCTGAGACGAGGGAGGGCGACAGCGACCGAGACACGGGCAACGAGTGGGCCTCTAGCTCCTCGGGTAGGATGCCAGCCCAGAGACACCCCGCTCCCCTCCTGCGCCGTGAGCAGTAAGGACGGGCGGCACCTCGCAGCCGGGGCTCTCCCTGGCCCGCACGGGGGTGTGGAGGTCGGAGTTAGCAAACAGAGTCCGGTGTTTCCTGCTGGGCTTAAACAAACACGAGGGACACCAGGTGCTGCCCTTGCTGCTTCGAGGAAGGAGGAATGTTGCCAGGTGAAGCGAGAGCTTTGCTGGGACCTGCAAAGCCAAGAGCCCACGGCTCTGAGCGCCTTGCTTGGCTGTGCACAAGGGAAGGGCCCGTGGCAGGGCAGTGCCCAGGCAGCATTTGTCCCTGCCGTGGCACAGAGCCGTGGCTGGGAGCTGGCAAGGTGGGCATTTGTCTGTGGACCTGCCGGGGCGAGCGCTTGGTGCCGCAGACAAACACCGCGCTGCTCCTGCCACGCCAGGAGAAGTGACGGTGGCCAGGGCAGAATGAGCTCCTGAGGGGCAGAGGCCTCCCCTACGTCTGGGTCAGAACATCCTGTATCGGGTGGGAAGGAAGAGAAGCAGCTTCCTCATCCTCCAGCCTCTCTGGTCCTGCTGCCCTGGCCAGGGTGCTCCCTCCTGGGCCAGCCCTGGAAGGGGAAGGTGGTGCGGTGGCTCTGGTGCTGCCTTGCTGCAAAGGGGCCACCGTCACCCTCCCAGCTGGACACCCCTGACCAGCGGCAGGAGCGTGTGGCAGGGAGCACGGTGCAGGGGCCGGGGCGAGGTGTCCGGTGCTTCGGGGGGACTGCTGCCTTCGGGAGCTGTGACGGCGGGAGTGCGTTCTCCCACATTGTGTTTGGCCTAACATCTGCCTTTCCTGCCAGAGGCAAACTCCCGCTGCCAGACCCCCACCAAGCAGAAGCTGAGCCCGGCCTCCTCCCAGCTGTTCGCAGTGGAGACGCCGCAGGAGCCCGTCGAGTGGACAGGAGCCGAGGAGTCGCTCTTCCGTGTCTTCCACGGGACGTACTTCAACAACTTCTGCTCCATTGCCAGGCTGCTGGGAACAAAGACGTGCAAACAGGTGGGTGCCCGGAGAGGGCAGGCACTGCAGGGCCTGGCCCGGCGGCAGGAGGGAGGCCTTGGCCGCTGCTTGCCTGATGGTTTTGGTTTTTTTTCCTCTCTGCCACAAACTGCCTCGAGGGATGTGTTGCATCAAACACTTCGTGGAGTTCAGTGTTGTTACTTTGCAGTACTGCCGCTGTTGCAGAATGAGTCCCGCGCATGCCCGGTGCTCTGAGCTTTCTCCAGAGCGCCTTGTCTGAGACCGGGCATGCTGGCACGGCGGGCGTCTTGTTTCCCAGGCAAGAGAAGCAATGACAGCCGTGGTCAGTGAAACTGGGGGCACAACTGCTTGCTTACTGGGAGCCCCCCTGTGCGTGCTTGCTTACACCCTCTCTGTTTATGCTTTAAAAAAACCAATTTGAGTACACTGAGCCTTATTCTTCTTTTTGCTTCTGTTCTGTGCTAGGTCTTTCAGTTTGCAGTGAAAGAATCACTCATAACAAAACTGCCAACAAATGAATTAATGAATCCATCCCAGAAGAAGAAAAGGAAGCACAGGCAAGTGTTGAACAAGCTTGTTTTGTTCTTAAAATGCAACCAGATCTACTGCTTTTTGTGCCAAAGCATTCCTGGTAATCCCCATCTGGCTCCCATCTGCGCACACGTCCTGCTGTCACACAGGGCCGCTGGCTGGACCCCGGCCCGTCTCCCTGGTGCTGCTGCCCTGGCTGGGAGCCTCTGCGGCCCCGCGGCCCCGGGCTCAGCACCCAGAGGAGAGAGCAGCATGGTGCCTGGCTGCAGTGCCACGCTGCTGCGTGCGTGCCGGTACCGCTGTCCTCCCAGCAGCCTGAGCCTCAGTTCCCTGGCTTATAACCCACTTTTTGTGTGCTGATCCCAGTGTGTCCAGTATCATTCTGGCTCTAGCGTTTGCCTTAAATAACTTCTGCTGTAGCTGCATTGTTCTCATCTTTCTCCGCTTTATGGCCGGCTGATGGTTATTAACGCGTGAAGCTGCCAGACAGCCTCTCAGAAATCGCCTGTCTGCCGCTGCCGCGCTGACTGGTGGTGCTGAGCAGTTGTGGCTGGCTCTTCCCGATGGAGGCTCGCGCATCCCCTCAGACCCCCTCTGCTTCTCTTCCAGGCTGTGGGCTGCGCACTGCAGGAAGATTCAGCTGAAGAAAGGTAACGTTTGCTGTGGCTGCGTCATGCGAGGTTTGCGAGGCTGCTCGCCTGTGGGATTGAGTTTTCCGGTTCTGACTCGTGCAGCAGGACAGCCGAATCCTGCTCTCTGGGACGGCCAAATCCTGCTCTCCAGGACGGCCAGGTCCTGCTCTCCAGCCCGCAGCTGCACAGGGCGGGGAGCACCTCCCCTCCAGCTGCACTCCTTGGGGTGCTGCGGGCTGGCCCCGCTGCGGCTGTGCCGTGGGAATCACCACCGTGCCAGTGCTCTTGCTGAGGCTGTGCGTGCGGTGCGGTCTTGCTCCAGGCGGAGGGAACACTGGGGTTTGGCGTGCAGCCCTGCCGTGAAACGGGCTGTGCAGGGCAGAGTGAGCCGTGTTTTGGTGTTCGCAGCCGGGTGTCTGCCGGAGCTGGGTGCTGCTGGGCTTCCTGCCCTCTGCATGCAGACAAGGAGCTTGCACCATCTCTGCTCCAGAGCCCTGGGCGTGCTGCTTTCAGGCATTTCTGCAATGTGCAGCTTCTAATCCGGGCATTTCTCTTCTTGTTCTAGATAATTCACCTACCCAGGTGTACAACTACCAGCCCTGTGACCACCCCGAGCATCCCTGTGACAGCTCCTGCCCCTGCATCATGACTCAGAATTTCTGCGAGAAGTTCTGCCAGTGCAACCCTGACTGTAAGGAGGAGCCTGGGACTATCGGGCAGGAAAGCAGCCAGCTCTCCTGACACAGATCAGAGGGAGGGTGCAGAGCTGGGATTTGCTGGAGGCCTTCTTTATTCCTGCATTCACCACGGCAGTTTGATTAGCAGTCTGCTAAAGTCCAAGGGGAAGCTGTTCCACGCTTCCCCATGACTCTCAGCAGCTGAGATACGTGCTCTTGTTGGAGAATGTGTGTCCACATCCAGCATCAACAGCCCACGGGTGATGCTGCCGGTTCCCTGAGAGCACAATGTGTAGCCAGCAGTTAGGATGGGAGTTGAGTCGCTGCTCTGCCGTGGTTATTTTTCCTCTCTGGGCTTCCATTCCCAGCTCTGCAATATTCGTTAAGGGTTATGACACAGCTTGGGGCTGGAAGTGTTATGTAGTGACTGGGAGCCAGCTCTCTGTACTGATCTGTTACGTTTATATTATCTGAATACTTTATTTTCACGCAATTAGTCCCAAGAGGCAGATCAGCATCTCCAGCCACGCAGGTGGGAAGGACCCTGTGTGTGGTCTGTGCTCCGCTAAGTGCGAGCGCTGCTCAGAGCTCCCGTGCACGCAGAGTGTTTCCATGATTTGCTTCCAACTGCCTCATGTTCATCTTGTCTCGTTGTGTGCGTTGTAAATGCCATCCTGGTGACTTTGGGGGGCAGGAAGGTGTTCTGGGGACTCCTGTCTCTGCTGCCCAGAGCAGAGCGGGTGTCGAGCTCTTTATTAGCACAAAGGCACCTTCCTTGTGTTAGCAGGGTGGTGGGCAGGCAGCGCGGCCCTGGGTCACGAACAGGCTCGGTTTCTGTACCTGCCCAGGGTCTGCCAGGGTGAGACCCGGCTCGGGAGGAGCTTCTGAGGGGCAGGGACACTGCACGGCCCCTCTGTTCTCTGAAAAAACCTCACGATGCAAAACCGTGGGCTGTGTTGCTGCAGGTCAGAACCGCTTCCCAGGCTGCCGCTGTAAAACCCAGTGCAACACCAAGCAGTGCCCGTGCTACCTGGCCGTGCGGGAGTGTGATCCGGACCTCTGCCTGACCTGCGGGGCTTCGGAGCACTGGGACTGCAAGGTGGTCTCCTGCAAGAACTGCAGCATCCAGCGAGGTCTCAAAAAGGTATTGACGGCAGCCGAGGCTCTTGGACTGCTGGCAGGGGCTGCCTCGGGGTAGAGCTGATAAACAGCTCCTGCTGTGTGGGAGAGGGCGTGCGAGCCACCCGCAGCTGTCGGAGTGAGGAGGTCTGAAAGAGAAACTGCTCTGCCCCAGGCTCTGTAGCACTTAATGTGGTGTATGGATTGTGGATGTGAAAATCAGGAGAGGGAGTTACGTGAGGAAGGGTGAGAGCAAGGGAGTGTAAAAAGTGACTCCAGAGAAAGGTTAGGTCTTGAATTCTGCTGCTCGGGGGGAGGGATTGCAGGTAAAAAACCCAAAAATTCAGAGAAAGATGCAAATTAGTGGGTGTCCAGTAATGTGCAGCTCCAGCCTAATGGTGCTATGACACGTGAGTTGGTAGGGAGCCCTGTGTCACCCTAAACCAGGGGATGCCGGACAGACACTGGCTCCCCTTTGCTCCTTGACTCTGCAATGTTGGGACTTTGAGCGTGGCAGCCAGCACAGCACCGCCGTTCCCGGGCACTGCCCTAATCCCATCACGTGGAGCCGTGCCGGGAGGTGGAGAGCTTTTCCCTGCTGCTTTCTGGCCTACCTGATGCAGGGGGTGTGATCTGGGGGCGGCCGGCTTGCCGTTTGTTTTTTTTTTTTTTCCATAACCGTTTTCTTTTCACGTTGGCTCCAGCATTTGTTGCTGGCACCGTCGGATGTTGCTGGCTGGGGGACTTTCATCAAGGAATCTGTGCAGAAGAATGAGTTCATCTCCGAGTACTGTGGTGAGGTCAGTGCTTCTGCCCGTGCTGGGGGGGCTGCTATGCTGCGTGCTCGGGAAGCTGCGTTTAGTGGCCGTGCTTCCTGCGGCTGCTGGTCCGGCGGGGCAGCGTGCCTTCCCCAGCTCGGCCATGGGCTCGCTCTGACAGGTTTAGAGATTGAATTTTGCACCGTTTTGGGACCCATCCAGTACCTCTAAGCCATCCACTGTGGAGTAGCATGTCGTGTACGTGCTGCTCCCGGCAGCTCGGTCTCTGGGAGCCCTGGCGAGCTCCCCGCTGGGGTGGGAGGGCAGGGGGGGTGTTTGCAGGAGGTAGGTGAGCCCCGCTCCTCACAGCGATCCTGGCTGCATCTCTCAAGGTGTTCTCCTTCTCCAGCTTATCTCACAGGATGAGGCTGACCGGCGAGGGAAGGTCTATGACAAGTACATGTCCAGCTTCCTCTTCAACCTCAACAACGGTAACTCGCCTGGGGCTGCAAGGGCTGGAGGAGACTTGGGCTTCCTGGCGGGGAGCTAGTGGCCAGGTGGGCAGTCTCAGCCCATCTGTCACCTGAGCAGCAGGACTCTCTTTAAACTACAGTTTTCTTCTTTTTTTTTTTTTTTTTTTCTCAATAGATTTTGTTGTTGACGCCACCCGCAAAGGAAATAAAATCCGCTTTGCCAATCACTCGGTGAACCCCAATTGCTATGCCAAAGGTGAGATATCCCTGCCCAGGCAGATCTCGATGGGAGAAGGTTCCCTGTGGTTCTGCTCAGCTCCAGGATCGCAGCAGATTCTCCAGGGTCCCAGGTCTCTCTGAGCCTGTGGGAGCTGCAGAACTTCAAAGACGTGGACAAAGTCTCCTCCTCTCTGCAGCAAATCACATTCCTGCTGGTGAGGGCCCCGCTCAGCTCTGCGGTGGCCTTGGCCTCGCAGAGAGGGATCGCTGCTGGAGAGCGGCTGGGAGCTCCCCGGGGAGCTCGCCCCGTTCCTGCTGGGCAGGAGCTCGGGTACAGTGGCCCCGGGGGCCATCAAGTGGCCAGGAAGGGCAAAAGTGCCACGAGACCTCCTCGCCTGAGCTGGAGCTGCACATCTCTGATGTCGTCTTTCTGGTTGCAGTTGTGATGGTGAATGGAGACCACCGGATAGGGATCTTTGCCAAGAGGGCCATCCAGGCGGGAGAGGAGCTCTTCTTTGACTACAGGTACCTTGGGGACCAGCCAGCTGGGGGCTGGGGTGCAGGATTGACCCCCCTTTCTGAGCACACGTTTGCGGGGAGCACAGGAGGCCATTACAGCAGCCGTGACTTTCCTGTCTTACAGGTACAGCCAGGCAGACGCCCTGAAGTATGTTGGCATAGAGAGGGAGACGGATATCATCTAGGCTCTGTGCGGGGCGGTCCCCAGCGCACCTTGCTGCTGCACCTTGTAAGCAATGCCATGTTTGCTTCACGCTGACATGACTGCTGCTCTTCCCGTTGCTGTGTGTGTCACAAGTGCTACTTTCCATCCAGACGCCCGGAGAGAGACTTGGGGCAGGAGTGTGAGCGGCTGCTGCCTGGGCGGCAGCTTTGCCAGCCCTGGGCTGGGGCAGGCGCCGGAGCCTTATGCTGCGGGCGGTCTCCTGGGACTGGAGGGAGCCCATGGACCAAGGCAGCTGGGGCTTGAAGAAAAGCTGTGGTGCAGGAGGAGGGACAGTCGCAAATTCTCAGGCTCTTTCTATTTTCTGCTGACTGCTGGAAGAACAAGAGTGAGTGAGGTATCGCCTGCACCGAGACCCGGGGCAGAGGGGCTGGTGTTCCCCTCCAGCCCTGTCCCCTGGGGTAAGCTCTGGTCTCGTGTGCTACCTCTTGAGGCCTGTTTTGTCCTGTTGACGAGGACAGTGACAGGGTTGGAAGCCATAGAGCTGCGGCTGCAGTGGTCCCCGTGCCCCAGGCTGCTGCCGCTGAAGCCGTTTCCCCTCTACCCCAGCTGGCTGGGGGACAGAGACCGCCCAGCCGTGGCACGACGTCTGGGCGTGGGGAGAGCGGCACTATGCAAAAAGTCACTTTGGGCAGGGATGTCACTGAGCTGGTTAGAGACAATGTTATGGGGATGCTGCTGCAAGCACAAGAGGAGTCCAGAGGCAGCAGGAACCCGTGAGCCTGAGGAAGCCCTTCCAGCCTTCGGCCTTTTCTCATGGCTGGTGGGCTCCTGCCCGTCCCCAGCTGCTCTGCTGCCTGGCTCTGCTGGGGCTGGCGCGTGGATGCTTCTGCCGAGCAGCTTTGGGGCGGCGGGGAGGACTCCCACAGACCAGTGGGGGCTGCACCCAGAGCAGGAGATGGGCCTTGGCCACCCCATGTCCAGGCAGATGCTTCCTGTCCACACGATACCAGAGCCGGCTCCTCCACCCTCCCCTGTCAGGACGGTCCCTTTCGGAGCGACACAGGCTCTGTGGGAGGTGTCGGACACTCCAGGAGCCCGCAGAGCGGGTCCCCTCGGGGGCGAGAGCCTTTCGTTGCTGTGCCGAGGTTTGAACCGGGCGCAGACCTGCCGCTGCCTGCGGTGACCCGGGGAAGGCTCCTCAGAAACCTGCCTAGGGGCTGCTGACCCCCCAGTCCTGGCCCTGGAGATACAGGGGAAATGTTCTCTGGCAGGGTGAGGTTTGGCCCCAGCGCCCCATGCAAAAAGAATAAGAAAAAAAGCACTTTAATCCTTCTCAGCTGGCAGCTGGGCCCCGTGTGCCGGCCAGGAGCCGTGGGGAGGAGGGACCGCAGCCGCCCCAGATGGCTGTCATTCCTCGGCAGCACCCTTGCAGGGATGTTGCTCCAGACCTGGGCCGGGGCAGCCTGGATGGGGGCTCTTCCCTGAGCGGGGCCCGGTCCTGGGGTGACCCGAGGGATGGGGCTGTCTTGTAGGAGCCGCACACGCTGCCAGCCGGCTGCCCGGCCTGATGCTGGGTGCTGGAGGGTGCTCTGCTGGGTGTCCGGCGCTGGGCTCCCGAAGCGGCACCAAGACGGTTCCTCTGGCGAGGAGCCCGGCTGATCACCCGCGTGAGGGGGGCAGCGACGTGGATGGCGGGCGGCGTTCGTCCGGGGGCACCGCACAGAGCTGAGCGGCGCTGGGACCCTTGCCCTGCTCCTTTGGGGAACCGCGGGGCTCCGTGGCGCAGCCGCACGGTCCGTGAGCGCAGAGAGGTGCTGGGGCTGCCCCAGGAGCCCAGCCCTGCCTGCCACGGCCTCTCCTAGTCTCCCGCTGTGGCAGACGAGGCCATCCATCCGTCCTTCCTGCTGTCCATGATGCCCTGGGGTTTTGGGGGGGATTTGGGTCTGTCTGGAGCAGCACTTGTACCCTGGCACCTGCCTGAACCCCGTTCCCCGTCACCTCCTGCCACCTCCATCCCCCCCTGGTTCCCCCCAGCCCCGCTCTCAGCTCAGCGTCCTCTGCCACCTCGGCCATATCTGCACTACACCAGGCTTGTGTCTGTGGTTTGTTGACGGTGAATAATAATGCACTTTAAAAATAACGTGGCTTGTAGCCTTTGTCATAATAAAGTGGTAGCGAACATCCTCCAGTGGCTTGCTGGCCTCTCTTACCCTAGGGAGCAGCCGCCAGCACCGCGTTCCCTGCCCGTTCCTGCCTGCTCCTGCCTTGGCCCCGCTGCCCCCTCCGCAGCGGTTGGCACCCCGAAGACCGGCCGGGCTCACAAGCAGCCCGGTGCCACCGGCTGCCCGAGCGTGTGCCCGGTCCTGGGGCTGCAGAGCGGCACGGATGGGCACTGGGAAGCCGGCGCTGGGCTGGGTGCAGCTGAGGTGCGC
>VXBL01001265.1:88096-119889 GCA_013400195.1 Aramus guarauna
AGGGCGGTGCTCGGTGCTCCGCGCCTCGAGGGGCCCAGCCCCCGTGCCGCCGGAGAAGGCGGGTGGGCGCAGAGCCCCGGGGAGGAACCCCGAGGGGAGGCTGCACCCCAACCCCGCTGCACCCCAACCCCGCTGCGGACCTGCGCCCATCGCACCCAGCAGCTGGTTTGCGCCCTCGGGCCCCAGCGCGGGTGCAGCAGCGAAGGCCGGTAACGTACAGGCAGGGCGGGCCACGCTGCCTGCTGCGGCGGGGGCGGAGGGCAGCACCGGGGCGGGCAGAGCGGGGCCCCGGGGCCCCGGCCAGGGACACGGCGAGCAGTGGCAGCCGGGAGAGGTCCCGCTGTGCTGCCGGGCCTCCGCGCAGAGCTGCGGGGGGCACAAGCGCGAACCCCTCCAGGGTCGTGCAGGGTCCCCCGAGCTCCACTGGCACTGCCCACGACAGAGCCTTGCTGTGAGGGATGGCACTGCCGCCTCCTGTGATGCAGAAGGGAAGGATGAAGTCGGGGCTGGGGGGGTCCCTGCCACAGCTCGTGGAGGGGGCTGGGGGCTTCTGCCCGGCCAGCCAGCAGCGAGAGCTGCCCGTGTGGCCCTAGAGCCGTGAAAACAGCCAAGTGGAGCCATGGAAACAGGCAGAAATAGTGTGATTGCACACGGGAGTGGTGCAAGAGAGCAGGGGAAGGGGTGAAAGGGGAGAGCATCCCCTGGACACAGCTGGCACGGCAGCAGTGGGAGATCCGTCTCCTCCTCCGAGAGGTGCGGGAGGACAAGGGACAGGCATCCTCCAGCTGCAGCACAGACTGGTTCCTCACCCTCCCAGGAGGAGAGGGGAAACACATCGGGCTGCAAACAGCTTCAAAAACACAATCGCCAAACCCCCACAGAAACCTCCCTTCCGCTACTCCCGCACATGCGGAAAAACCCCCTCAGGCAGCTCCAAGCCCTGCAGGAAAGGCCTGAGTAAACACGTCCCTCCCGGGTGGGAGCGGGTCCCCACGGAGGGGGGGGGCAGGAGCAGGGCTGCACCCCCAGCACACAGAGCATGTTTGCCCAGCCCCTGTGAAAGGACATCCACAACACTCGGGTTTAATCAAGCCTGAGTTTTCTTCCTGCATAACCGCTCGTTTCACTCAGTTAATGGGTTTTATCTGGAGGCTCCAGGACAAAGCGGCCCCTGCTCAGCCCCAGCCAGGCTTTGCTCAGGATGTCAGCCGGGGCTTGATAAGTGCAGAGACATTTCAGCCAAGGCATGGTCATGCCGGTCTCATTTTACAAACCGGCTCTGCCCACCCCACTGTCCTGGCCAGCGAGGTGACAGGATCCCAGGGCAGGAAAGCTGAAGGTCCCAGCTTTTGGGGCTCTGCCCAGTGTCGGAGGGGAAGAGGCGCTGCCCGGAGCACCCTTCAGAGAGCACAGGGAAACAGAAAAGAGGCCCCACTAATTGTTGTGCAGTTAGTTTAATTTATACAGTGACTGCCAGCAACACATCCTACCTGGGCAGCAGGACTGGAGTCACTGCTCCGCATGCAGACACATTTTGATTTTATCTTTCTTTCTGTAGACATCATTGTAAACATACAGCCACATCTACCTGTAAACACAGTGGTTACCCAGAAGCTGCCCATGCACGACACAAGGATCCCCGTGCTCTGTGTGCGCACTCATTGTGGTGTGCAGCGCACACACACCTTTCTCACATAATTTTAAACAGCCCTGCACTACGTAGCATTTCCTCTTCAAGTCCAGGTTACAATGATTCTTATTGTTCTAATCCATACACAAATACTTCAGCTCCACTGAAACAATTAAACAGGACAGTTACACACAACACTAACACACCCCTCCACTGCTCCTACAGCTACATCGGGTTGAGGAGGGCAAGAAATTATTCACATCTTGCACAGGAGAAAAAGCAACAGCTACCCTGGGGAAATCCCACCCAGACTCCACTGCCACGGGACTCTTTTGGCAAGACTCAGCCTCTGTTCTCCCTTAAAAGGCTCCTTAGACCCCGAGCAAACGTGACAGCGTGTCACTGGCACCTCCACCTTCGCAAAAGCTGCCCCCACTGACGCCAAGCCTGCACGGGCATTATCTGGATGCGCCTCTAGGACTCTGCAGCCTCAAGGCTTTGTTTTCAAACAAGAAACCCAAGAAGTTCCACTGCCAGCGGTCAGTAGCCGAGATGACGGTTTGCACCGCAGCTCGTCCCTCCTCCATCTTGCCCCAGGCCAGCACAAGGCAGCAAAGCCCTCTCTGCCCGAGCCCCCTGTTCTCACCACCACCCCCAGAAACAGGAGGTGGAACGGGCCTTCGCTGCTGGGCAGAGGGCTCTGCCTGGGATACGAGGGTGGAGGTGCACAGTTAAAGGAGCAGCTCTTCTCCGGGGAGGACAGGAACAGCCTTTTCTGCAAGGATGAAGTGTTTCCCCATCACTAGAGCAAACAGAGCCACCACACACTTAGTTGAGGGTGAGTCCTGCCCCTTTATATGGCTCCTCAAGCCACAGCCAGACTTCAAAGAGCTGAACCCCTTGTTTTTGTCAGATTAAAACATGGCACATGTGGAAGCCCTACAGGCAGGAGAAGCATACCCTGGATTGTCAACTGCCTACTGCTCATCATTTGTTTAATCAGAGGCAGAGACACATAGGATCCAGATGTAAAACTTTCTTAACCTTTTACTGAGCAGCAAGCTTTGTGCAAGCTGAAGTTGTTACACCTTTTCTCCTTGTGCTGGTATGCCCACTCAGCCAGAGCTGCATTTTGCTCCCACTGCCCTGATAAGCCTGCCAGGGAATTCACAACACGACAAGTACACTATTACACACCAAACTCAGACACTTCATGCACTTAGTATCTTCAGTGGTAAACTTAAAGAGTGAAAAGTTTCTTTGATCCAGTGTCACTCATTACCCGAGAACGTCAAAGCTCTTGGCTTTGCAACGCCACGGTAACACTCGAGTGTGCTGCAATAAGTTATTTTCACTATGGGAGGACTACAGGCAACTCAGACACATGGGAGAGGGCTAGTCATAAACACACGATGTCTAACACTGGTCGAGCGGAGGGATCTTTAGTCATCAAACCTGCCCTCACGGATGGTATCAAAGGAGAAAGGGAGAAACTTGAATCCCGTGCCGGTGTAGAACTTGTTCTGGAATTCAATCCTGCAAGAGAGGGAAAAAAAGCGTGCATTCATTAAAAAGGAAGCTCTCGTATATGAGTTATCGATTATCAAGAACTCCATTAAAAGCATGATGAGTAACTATAAAAAAATAAAGCTTTAAAAAGTGGAATTACAATGCAGTGTATCTATTGGCACAAGACCCACATTTGTGTTTGATGCTTCTAGAGAGGAGCAGAACTGTCCAGGTACTTTGATCCCACCTCCACGGGCAATAAAAGGGCAGGAAAAATAGGATGAACTCCCTAAATGCAATATCACTTGGGAGCACATAGCACTTCCTATAAGATGTCATTACTAAAGTTCACATTTTAGTTAGAACAAACCTCAATCGCATGATGCTGCGCTCAGACTTCCTCCATCAGCTCCTTCTGTTTATTTACTTGAGCACATTTGGTTTATCCCCACATGACAACTTCTGCTGAGCTAGAGATGTGCCTGTTGTCTCCAGCTGAACATTAACGGAGCCTTGTTTGCCTGCTTCCCCAAATAAACTCGGTTTAAAAAAAGAATGATTCTAGAGAACTGTCCAATGGTCAGCAGCAGCCAAATAGGGAAAGAAAAAAAATAATCCCATGATTCACAGTAAAAACAAGCACAGTGTTTCAGCAGCCTCATGAGAAACACTTTCCATTGCGTGATCCACTAAAAAAACCCAAAGTCCCTGTAGGAATCGTGACAGCAAATTGTAGAGCAATTTAACACAATTCAGAAGTATTTTTATGAAGCACAAAAAGGCAGACTTGAATTATTATTTTTTTCAAATGGGGAATCATGGCAAACTCCAAAGCTGCATTTCAGCTGGCAGAAAGTGATTTCGCAACAGAGCTCAGGAGGGAAACTTTCAGAAAAACAGCTTTCTGCTGATATATTTTGCTGCCTGTTCATGCAGATACACAGACATCCCTGCAGAGGAATCCCTGGGATGAGCAGGATTTTCCGCGTGGGAGGAAGGGCTCCTTGCCAACACGCTCCAGTTTTTCAGGAACCCTGATAATCTCCATAAGTATCCTGTGACTAACTAACTATTCTGTAAGCAAAGCAAAATAAAGAGGCAGAGGGTTGAGTCACACAGAACCCACTGTAAATGAAATTTTAACCCTGATGATTAACTGTTCCAGCTGGCCCCGACATCTGAAAGCTCCTTTTGGACACTCTCAGTTACAACTGGCCACAACTGGATGCCTGAAGCTCCAGGAGAGGCTTTCATAAGGTTAGGGAACTAGTGAAAAAACATTTATTTAACCAAATATCATGGCTTAAATGTTCTGTGAGGTTTTTCTGCCATTGTCTACAGGAACATCCAGAATCCAAGGTCACTTTTTTTTTTTTTTTTGAGACACTGCTGTTTCCAGGATCACTGGCTGTCATGCGTACCAGCTCTGTTCCTAAACTTTGCACTGCGTGTGTCCCACCAGTGATCAAGTTCTGCAGAAGAATTTACTAGAGGGTTAGCATTGCCCTGTAAATAAACAGACTAGAAAGCTTTCTGGCAGTCAGCATTCAAGAAAACCCACTCTTCAGCTTTTTTGCATTAATAATTAGCTTAAGTGTTCCTTGGACTGCAGTTACATGGATTTTCCAACCCAGCAGAGCCATAGAGTACCCACACTGTTTGGAAAACGCAGCAGCTCACAGTGGGAAGCAGCTCACACATGGGAAGCCACTGCAGAGACAGTTGGTGAACAGGAAACTTAAATTTGGTACAAGTGCAAATTCCTACTTGGTATTTGTGTTCTCAAAGGGGTGTGCCAATCCCGGGGGTCGGCTGTGTTCAGAGCACACCTCCAAGGGGGTAGCCCACAGCACACCTTGCAGTCAGAGGGCAACTGGGGTGTTTGTGCAGAGATTGTTGCAGTTGTTCCCAAAAAGGACAGCAGCTTCATACCTCGCACCCTGGGTCATTCTGTCCTGCGCTTACAGGAGCCTGCCTTTTAGAGCAGTAGTGTGCTCTTAATGGTCACACTAACGACAAACTCTGGCTCACGACCTTTACAAAGAAAAATAAAATTCTGGCAAGCGGGTGGGCAGCTGGGCTTCACCACTCCCACTGCCAGGATGCAACTCCAGCACACCCACGCCCTGAAAGCAGCACTGCCCGGTGTGCGGCAGCGGGCCAGAGCTCTGCCCGGGCAGAGGAGGATCTGCCTGTCCCTTCTCAGTTTACAGCCGAGAACAGCCATCGACGAAGCACCGCGTAATTGCTGCTTTTTATTCATTCTGCACAGTTGTTTGAGGTTGACCATGTTTGTTGTGCTTGAAATCTACTTCGGTGTCCCTGTGCAGACCCACAGCACTCTCCAACTTTGCCATTCAGAACAAAACAGGCGTTGGGTGAGCTCCTTGCCTTCAGCTTCCCCTAAGGCTGTGTGGCCGAGAGCACCACTTTGGGTCCATTTCACTGCCTCCAAGGGGCTGAGTTCATTCTGGGAACGTTTATGGACCAGTGGCAAAGAGCTCAGGCAACCCAAGATAAGTCAGGTTTATGTCTGTCTCAAGCGTGGCCACGATACAGTGTGCACACTGGCCGGATGCTACACCTGAGGGAGAGAACAGACTGAAACCTTTAGCAAGAGCAGATGAACAGAGTTCTCCGTGTTTGCCAAACCTATAGTAACGCGCGGCCAGGACCTATGCTCTCCATGTGGACACGGACTGAGGGGTGGGAGACTGGCTGAGAGACGCCTGGGTAACCAGAGCCAAGCCTGAACAACGTGGTCTGACTGCTCCGAACTCGAACTGAACCTCCTACATCACGATGCTCACCTAGCAGCAACCTCTCTCCTACAGGGCAAGACAAACCCCACTTTACACCGCTCTGAATTGACATCATTTGCTTTGTATTATGCCTACTGCTAGCCATTCTTTCTAGCTGTGGCCTGGTCTTGGGACATATTCTAGGGAGACTAGCTGATCTAAATCAGGCCTAAAATTGAACTTAAAATACATCACACAAGAAAACAGCTCCATTAAAACCGTATTCCTGCATCAATCCATGATGTTGAGACCTTACTTTGAATCCAGTTACAAACTTCTCCTTCTGGGCAAAGTCTATGTTTGTTCACATTAGAAGAGCTGACTGGTTTAAAAAAAAAAAAAAAGTAAGCTACTTTAATTTAAACATCCCTGTCAAACTACATTACTAAAAAGCAAATAAAAAGGTAAAATATTTCAGAGCAGTAGAAGGAGTTAACAGTAGAATGTGGGGTACAGCTCAGCCAGCTACTGAGCTCCAGCAGACGTCCGATACACATGCCTGCAGTCTTGGCAGCACTCTGAGTGCTTCCTCCACCCCAGAATGCCCCAGAAAAACCCAGCCTGCTGAAAGAATGCATACTTTCTGAAAAAGCACAAAATAAATCTTCATCTGGGACTGATAGGCAGAGCACATGGAACAATCTGTGCTTTCTCCCCCCCACCAGAAAGACACATGCTAAATTCCTCCTCCTTTCCAGGAAGGCTGAACCACCCACACCTTCAGAATTCCCGATAGGTGACTCTTCTCCCACAGCCAGAAAATCTGATCTGCCTCTCCCAGGGCAGCTGTATTTGACACCCCACCCCCACCCCCTTTCTAAAAAGGGAACACCTACCATTGGAAACATCCTGATTTCGTGTTCAGAAGCTAAAAGGAATGTTAACAGTCTGTTCTTTTGAACAACTGCAGGTGCCTTCCTCTCCACTGTGATAACAAAAATCCAACAAACCCAAAATAATTTCAGCAGATGACTTACAGTCTGAAATACTGCTTTAAAACTTGCTTTTCAGGGTCTAAGCTTGAACAGATTTTTCTCTTAGAGAACATATATTAAAGTTTTACAAGTTTAGGGAAAATATGGCTTCATTAAGAGCTTCCACAGCTCCCCAGCAAGGGCCCTGCACTGGTCTGCACAGCAGACTGATCCACGTGCTCATGGCTATTGCCCAGCTGGGTTTCTCTGTTTGTTTGCCATTTCGGTGACCTGCATCTTCTCTTGACACATTTCCAGACAATTTTTTTCATCACCCTTTAGAGACTGGCAATGTGAAAAGCCACCTCTTGGCTGAACTGCAGCCTCCAGTTGACACTCGTTCCAGGTGCTCTGCGAGCAGTATCCATAAGCACAGCTTGTGATTATTAACACAAGACAGGTAGGTCCAGAAAAACATGCTTTCTTATCTCAGCCCCATCCCTTTGGGTAAAAAAGAAAACACAGAGCCTGCCAAGAAGAAAAGTCGTTCAGAACTGTTCATCTGCCATTGTTCAGAAGTGTACCACGCAGCACTGCAGTCCAGAGAAACAAGACTTTGAAAATCCACTAATTCCTGAGCAACTGCAGACCAAAACCACCACAAATGGAGCTGGAGTACTGCTTACTCTCTGCTTTTCTTGGACAGCTAGCCATAATACCAGGCAGGGTTTGCAGAGCTCCTTCTTTTACACTGATGCAATGGCGTAGTACAGTGACAGCAGGATGAGGAAACACCAGCCAGTCAGCAAGAAGTTCTCAAGTGACTGGTATGAAGATTTCTAGGCTAGATGCCAGGAAAAACAGAAGCACCATCCAGCAGCCATTTGCAGCAGCAGCCCCCCCATGGCTCCTCGGCACAAGATGGCTACACCTCCAAACCCGGGGCTGAAGCTCGACCCACCTGAGCTACAAAGACCCAGGCGCTCAGGACACTCCAGCCTGCACCCCGCTGACTGCCAATGGAGAGGGCAAAAGGACAAAGCTTTCTTTCCCCAGAAGCAGTGGGAAAAGTGCAAAAGGCTGATTTTCTTTTTCTTTTTTTTTTTTTTTAAGGCACTGGCTGCCTTTTTCACTTACAGAATTAGTTTTAAAAAGTGCTCACAACCATTTGTTCCCATTTAAGCAAGACAGAATATTCCTTGTGAACTTCATGGGACTTCACTTTGTTCTCCTGACCTACCAGGAAGGAAGCTACCTTAAGAGCTGGCAGCGACCTGAACTGTACAGAGGCACAGAGGTACTCCCTACGCACAGAGGTACTCCCTAAACTTTAAGTTGAAGAGAACTCTGGGCAAGCAAAACCCATTCCCACATTGCTCCTTTGATCCCACCAGTGCACTAACCAGAGAATCTGAGTGGAACAATGCGTGCTCTTAAATACAGATTAGAGAAAGCTGTTGAATACTTTCCTACTTGGGTGCAGAGAAAGCGATGAGTACTCTAGTAATTCCTTCTTGTTTACGGGCTGTCTGCACCCAAGGGAACTTAATAATCATGGCAAAAGGGCTACAAAAGCATCTGCCAATAAGCAAGACAAACAAGAAATAGCTCCTATTCCACAGCACCCCAAAGGGCAGACAGGCACACCTGCCCCTGTTCGATGCAAGGTCTTATGAAGTTGAACGAGACCACGTGAAGGAAACTGCAGTCAGTAGCTACTGCACACTAAGGAACACAAACATTAGAACCAGGCAAAAGACCAAAAGACAGAACAAGAAAGTCCCACTGAAAGCCACAAGTATGCTCATCCATCTAGCACAACCTTCCCATCCCACTGTTCGCAAAGCTTTAGTCTAATTTATTTTTAAGCAGGGATCAGTCACTCTCCACAATTTCTAAGCAATGTTTATGCATATAATCGGGAGAGAGTGGTGTATCACAAGAAATGACTGAAATCTCTGACCCTTTTAAAGACTTTCTGCTGTCAGAGCACATCTGCCATAGGACATTTAGATGTTTAGGTAGATCTGTCATACTCCAGCACTTCTGAACGTTGCTGATCTTGGCTCAGTATTACCCACTACTCCAATTTTACAGCCTTAGCTTTCCTGTGTAAGGGTCAATACAATTTTCTAGAAGATGGTATTTCTGCATTGTCCAGGTGACATCAATTTTCTTGCTATGAAGAGCTTTGAAGTTTCTGCATGTTCCAGTAACTCACCAGTGCAAGCGGAGAGCATGGAGAAAAGCAGACAGCCCCTCCATGACCAGGAGAATCGCTACTGTCAGAGTAGCGAAAGCAGCAAATATGAAGAAGAGGCCAAAGCCTCCACCCAGACTCCTCACGCTGAGGCCAACGTGGATCACCATGGTCCAGAGCACCTCCGAGAGCTCTGCCAGGAGAAAGGGGAGGAGAGGGCTCATTTCAGAGCATTCAGCAAGAATGGAAGGTTGTTACGGTTTACTTATAAAGCAAAAACTAAAGTCAAGCAAAATCCCACTACAATGAGGTGGGAAACTTAAGAAGGACAACAGCTTTTGCAGCCAAGTCTGCCAGGACGTCACCTCCAACTGTTGCACACAGCATGGGGCAGAGTCCTTGCTCAGCAGCTCTTTGTTTTATTCACGGCTTGCAACTCCACCCCTCCCTTTTAGCAGAGCACTATGCAAGTGGATGCTGGTGTTGACACTTAATTCCTCCCAGCTAACGCACGCGAAGCTCTGTCCTTTTCCAGCAGTGCTTGACAGCTGAGCTCCAAGAGACTACGTGCATTCCTGCCTTTCACCTACCACCTGCCCAGCGCGATCGGACACACGGATCCAAATCTCAATTCCATAAGAAATACTCACGTGCATGGGCTAAGCTGAGAGCCCAGAGCCTCAGGTAGGATGCAGTGTTTGAAATGCACCCCAGGCAATATTCAATGGTGTGGATAGCCTGGTACACCACAGTATCGCCGAAGTCAAACTGCAAAGAGAACACAAAAAATGAAGAGAGCTGCAAGCCTTGCAAGCAGCTAGGGTTGGCCAACTGGGGAAAACGAGCACGCTACCTGGTGCTATTACCAAGGACATCGTGTTTGAAGTTAGAGACTGATACTGTCTTCTCCTGGCTTACCATGTCAGCTTTGTAAATGAAAAATGAGCTCTCTTGTCTTGCTAGGTTTTGTAGAATGACAGTTCACTGCTGTGGGTTGAATATTACTGTTTTCATATTCTAGCATATGAAAGTACAATATTTCCAATGCAGCTATGGACTTTGCCAGGAAAAGACTGTTCAGCAACAAGATGGTATTTGCATGAGTCCACCGGTAATCTGTATGTACCGCTACGAAAAAGGAGGCAGTATTCCAAGTCGATACTGTGCTTGTACCTTTGCTACAGGATCAACAAGAGCACTTTGCAAGATACGAACTCGCCCTTTTTGAGAGCAAAAATAACGCATAAAGCAATCTTGAAAAAGTCACATCTGTGCACCATTCATTGGCAAAGTCTCTGTGTCTTGGTAATTTTTTTAAATAATAAAAGAAGAACTTATAAAGAAGTCTGCCATGTTGGACAGTTTCTTATTTTGCAGCTTGGGAAAGCATTCCCTACGTTTTGGATTTAATCCATGCTTCAGAAACTGCTCATATTTAAGTGAAGTGAACATGATGTTTTAAATACATCAAGTGACTAATGCTCTAAGCATGTACAGAAAGCTATTTATATTCTTATTTCTCCCCTTGTATATTCAGGGCAATAAATATTTCAAACAATTAAGTTAAATTAGCTCTCAAAAGCCTAATTCTTTCTCCACAGAATGTGAACTGCAGAGCTTTGTATTAAAGCCTGCCCCAGCAAACGGCACCACCTCCCAGCACACACAGCAAGTCAGCGTGCAGCAAATGGAATGTGACAAATATTTAAACAATGACAATTTATAGCCATGTGCAACTGCTGGAGACAGTTGCCACTATGCTAGGGAGCGGGAGAATCAGCAGGATTGCTATGGCACCATATTTGTAGTTTTACACATTTTCTACAGGTTTAGTGATACATAGAATGAAGGAGGTACACCAGCGCACTGTTTCCGCCCCCCTCAATTCTAGATGGGCCTATGGAGAACAGATCCCTCAGCAAGGCCACTCGCAGCTCAATTTACAACAGCATTGTCCTTGCGAAGCTACTCTAATTTCACAGAATTGTTATTTTTTCGTAATAAAATCAGGTACCCGATAGCGCTGAAACCTACAATCAATCCTGTATAAGTATTCCTAAAAACCAGTTTCTTTAATACTCACACTTGTTACAAGCGTTAACGAATGAGCAGTTTCTCAGAACAGAGCTTCTCTTTTACAGGAAGATACTGGTTAGTTAAGTTGTTGAACTGTATGAAACTGGACTGGTTTTGCTGTATTTGCTGACTGGCACAACCAGTATCATCCTTAAAACTGCAGATAGTTTGGGAAAAAGTATTTTTAAACAGTTTGTTGCAGTGCAGAATCACCAAAGACACAACATAAGGCAAACGAGACTTCTTCTTCAGAAGATTAATAGCAAAAACTTTTCAGTTTCAGACTTCTAGCTTAATGGCTTTCCAGGTAAACTAAGCAAGATCTGCAGACAGGGGATAAGACAAACAAGCCGTACAGATGAAGTAATTAAAGGGCATGTATGTATGGAGAATTAAAAATGGCCCAGAACATGTAAATAGCTAGAGCTTTTGGAAAACAAGATGTTGTGACATAACATGTTTAATTCAGTATGTGTTTTACACCAATGGGAAATGGTCCAGATACACATGAACGCAAAGCTGGCTGTAGTCTTACCACCTCATCCTCTGTAGGCTTGAAAACATAAGTTTACATTTAGTGCGGTGTCTTGATCACAACATTAATCATGAACACATTCAATAATTCCCTCCTAAAGAGGACACAGTAAAGCAGTAACACATCACATGCACTACAGAGGCAAGATATCGCTGGAGAACTGTTAAGAGGCATCAGAATACTCCCAAACTACATGAGATCGACTCCTTTTTCTTCTCTACCCAAGGTAAGCCAAAGCAATTGATATTGCCCCCAACAGCCAAAATGCATACGTAAACAAGATTTCACCACTGCAGAAGTACAGCCCCTGGATTTTCGCTGGCGCTGGTGAAGCATGCAGCACAACTGCACTTCAGCCAGAGCATGAGCTGCGTCTGCCACCCTGGAGCACTGTGCAACTCTCACTGTGCAGCCCCTAGGATGACGTTTCTTCGTGATGGGGACAAACAGAGCCGCATTACTCTTTATATGTAAACTAAACTACTTTTTCTGGAGCCCAAATTTGACCAAAAGATACTCTGTATGAAAACTGCTATGAAAACAGTTCACTGAAAATGTTGCTATGTGGTTTTAAACAGCTTGGAAATCAGTAAATCCAGTCAAAAAGCTAGCATATTCTGCTACCGCGTGCATTGCCCTGAGAGGGAGGATGGTCAGGTGCTTACCTCTTCCCCCTCCTCGGAGTGGGTGGACAACTGGTCATGTTGAATGATCTCAGCATCCTCCTCAGTTGGTCCATTGCCCACCCGGATCCCACCAAAGTTGTGCGTTCCCTAACACATGCAGAAAAAGAAAGAGCAAAGTGTTGTTTGCGTTTTACTGCAAGAGCGCATGTTTCTTATGACTCCGTGTGCAGCAGCAGCTCACAGAAGAAAACAAAATATTAAGGCCCAGGTTAAGCCAGCTGTACAATTCTATTTCCCAGCTTGGATGGGAAAGATGCTGATTCCTGCTAGGGCTGGGGAAAAAAAGTCTGGCTGAATGAATACTTGATGCATTTCTACAAAGTAACTGCAGCCCTAAGTAAAATAAAAGGCACATCTCTCAAGAGGACATTTGCTGGCACTGGCGTGCAACAGACCAACATTTTGCCCAGCAGCTGTTGGACAAGCACTGAAACACCACTGCTGTCGTGAATGAAACAAATCACAAGTGGCCACTCGCAGCAGAAAGGAGACACAAATATACACGCACACACTTGCTCCCCACCAGTGTCAGGCATACTGACACCACACGTGGGAAATCAGACTTTTCCTTACTTGGAAATGCTACGTGGTGCAAGCAGTTCCTTTTTTAGACATTTGTTCTGACATTCAACATCTGACCCTCCGCCGTAACTCCTTTGCACTCTAAACAGAAAATAACCTACAAATCGAGTTGAAGCTTTGAAAGAGCCAGGAGCTCTTCTCACTTGACAACTGTAATCATTGCACAGTTAACAACTGATTTATGGCAGGCTTCCTCCTCCGTACTGTCTTACCACCAAGAAAGGATGCACAAACCCGTTGATCATCCAACAGTGCCCTCACGCAGAGCTTATACGCCTCAAGAATGAAGGCCTAATGTGGACATCACTGCCTTTAGATTTCTGCTCAGCAAGCAGCGCTGTGCCCTGTACAGCAGGATTTCTATCTCCCTCCAGATGCTCCAAAGACAGAAAAGGCTCCTGACTGATCTGAGAGACTATAAATTAAGACCTGCGAGTCCAACCCACCTAGAGAGGCAAACTGAAACGCCACAACTAGGAAGAAAAGCTCCGTGTTCAGCTTTAGCAGGGCACTGGGGTCATCCGTGACGTGGAGCGTGAACAGACTAACTCGACACACTAAGACTTCAGAAGTTTCAGGATGACTGTGCACACCAAGGAGGCTTAAGATCCCGTGACCTGTCTGCTCATCTCTCTGGCATATCAGTGGAACGGCTGCTCGATGTTCTTTTAATTGATTTGTTCTTAGAAGCCTACTTTTATTTTAGGCTCAACTATAAATTTGCCCAAAATGTCAGATGTGAAATAAAGATTTTGTCTGGTTTTTAAAAACAAACTACATAGATGTTTATGCTCTGAAAATAGAAATAAAATGGAAAAAAAAAATAAATTTGCAAGTAAGACAATAAATTTGTCAGGATTTTCAGCACCTTTGAAACACTACAAGTTACTGATGTACCAGTATTCTATTTATATATTTCTAGCCTGAGTGAATTTGCACTTTTGCAGCTTTTCCCTTGCACTTGACTTGTATCTGTTCTCTGTAAAGTGTCCAATCTAAACATGGCTCCAACAGTATAAAGTAATTGTTTACATTATACTTCGAACCGCACCTCATACAAAGACCTTCCCTCATAGCTTCCCGTATTGCGATGTACTTAATACACTGGATGGATTATGCACAAAAGATCCATTTAAATTTCTGACATTTCTGTGAGGCTATTTAAAATGTCATGATAGAAACACTGGGCAACAGCTAAAAAGTGCCTCAAAGTACCTTCGACATGCGGAGTGCACAATGTGCTTCACACAGTTTGTGAGATTTACACTTCCTAGTTAGACAGGCAGCAATTCACAACTGAAAACAAGGTGAAATACGCAGTACTGGGGAAGGGACCAAGTTCTAGGAGCTGCTGCAAGCTTCACTCTGCCAGAAAGCTTTGGCACTAAAGGGCTGTCTATAGGTTTGGACACAAATAAGCAGAAACAACTGCGACCGAGAGGCTTATCTGTGCACAACTACCTTTTAATAGTTTCAAGTCAAAGTGTCTACAAAGGAGCAGCGTCAAAAATCCAGCAACTACTGAGATGAAGTTGTTGGGAGGCCATCACACAAACATGATGTTTGGGAACACATAATGCAAACAGAAATGCTTCACTGAGAAGAATCCTAATCTATCTTAAAACAAATATGCAAGAAAAGGAAAAAAGGGGAACTTAACCTGGGGGGGATGAGGTAGCAAAGTATTCTTGTGCTGCTCTGCAGGTTTTGATTTCAGCAGCACTCCTGCAAAGAAGTGTCTCTGCATTCTGTGCACACATAACTATTATCCTTCAGCCTGGTAGTTCTTCCAGAATGTATCAGTTTTGCTGAACTTTGCTCTTTCCAAGAGAAAGTGTTTTTCACCCTAAAGGTGCAGTTGTCATTCACTTATGAAATTCAGATACATTCCATGCTCTCTCGATCATTAGATAGAAAGCCAACTCCCATCTTTAAATCCATCAGGTGATTTTTAAATCCACTCACTGTTGCAGCCGCTGCTGCCTCTAGTGCCTGCTCGTTCGGGACTGTGCTGACTTGGGCCTCCACGGGTTGCCCTTCCTGATAGTGAATGGAAGAAAAGAAAGGGAGGAGAAAGAAAACAAAAAGAGAAAGGGAGACGAATGGAGGGGACATGGGAGGATGAAAGATGGTCAGAGAAGGGAGAGGGAGTGTCTTTAACTGAACTGATCTTTGACTCACTTAACATCCTACAAGCTGTCTGCCATACATGCAGGGAGAATTTTCAAGTATCCTCAGTGCACGTGTGCCAGGTTCCTGCACATTATATAAAGATACTTTACAGTACAGTTGGAAACCTAGAGAGTACCCCAGAAGACAACCTCTCACAAAATGACTGCATAAGTCTATTTTTTTTTCTTTTAATTGTTATTTTTTTACCATCCAAACTGCTTTAAGAAAGATGGCCGATAAATCTGCCAGCCAATTAAGCTTACATCTCTGCTTTTATATTGTCAGCCTAGCAAAGGCACAGAAGTGCATCCGGCAACTAGCAAGACAGTGTTCCTAAACCAGCTGACAAAGCCCGAGCCAGATACATTGTTTTTGGCATAACAAATATACAGGGTTTTTAAAAGCAGATTTGATGCTGGATCCAGATCTGAGAAGCAGGCAGACAATACTTTGTCTCCAGTAAAACCCACCTGCCTTTATACCTAGAAATACGCAAAAACGTTTTACAGGTCACAGCACAGTGTGAACCTACATATCCAAGATCAAGATGGAGAACACAGCTTTTCAACCGGAATTAGTTTTCATATTGAAATATAAAAGATAGTCACCCACCAAGTGCTTTCTCCTCAAATACTGATGGCGAAGGACCAGGGGTTTAGCTACCAGCATCCATGGCACACACAGTAACGCCACCACCACAAGGAAACACTGGAGCCCTTGCTGTAAAAGAAACAGGTCTCAGATGATTTCGTGGCAGCCCATGCTCAAACACACACACAAAACCAAGTGAGAGCTCTTATGGAGCACTGAACGACTGAATTCCCAGAGTACGTGGACGCTTCACTCTCTCTTCCTGGAACAGCAAGATGTGCTGTACCTAATGCCTGCTTGCAGCTGCCCCATCTGACGGCACACAGCACGTAATGCTGATACTGATTTAGATTAAGGAAAAATCCAAAAGATTCTGCAGGGAATGACAGTTTGGCAGAGGTCATAGCGTGGGGATGAAATGGTGTTAGTGTCCTAGAGGCACCACACTGCAGAGGCAGGACAATATTCCTAATCACCTTCCACTATTAGTCTGGATCCAAATGTTCTGGAGCCACAACTGACTGATGTTCAGACTGATACAAATTCCCAGTATAGGGATTATTCCTTTCTTCGTCAACAATACATAGCGTCAGGCTTTGGAAATGACACCACATTTCCTCTATCACAGAGAAAAATAGTTTCACACTTGATTTCACAATTATTATCAGGTCAATGAAAGACTAGTATCATGAAGGATCTCTGATCTTATTCTAGCAAGAGCACGCACCTGCCCTTTATAAAGCATCTTATTACTTGTATCACCATAGGAGAAGAGAAACATGTTGATAAAATGTATTAAAAGGCTTGGTGCATCCTTTGATGTGTGAGCATCGTAGGCTGTCCATTTGTAGAAAATGAGAATAACAAGATATCCAAACAGTGATGACATGAAAATCATTTCTGGAATAAATCCAAGGTATATGTTCAGTGGCTTCTTAAAATAGCTACAGGAAAAAAAAAAAAAAGAAAAAGAAAAAGAGAGAGTTCTTTGGAACAAAACTGCAGGGGCTCAGCATTTCAACAACAGCTGGGACTTAAATACTACTTCACATGCAGAGTTCTACATACACAGGCAGAAACAACCATGCTACACCCTTCAATCAGAAGTTAAAGTCTCGAGAGGCTCCTGATCTTAAACTAATACACACATTACACCCAGAGAGGTTCCGCCCCATGAGAAAAACAGAACAAAGCGCTTACATGTGGTTGAGAAGACTCAACGTGACACCAAAGAGCATGTGGATAATGCCAAGAATCACAGACATTTTCATCTTAAATGAATTGAGGAAGGCCAGCTTATTGCTGGCAATATTCCAAATCTGAAAAACAACACTGAGTCAGCCAAACACCAAGTAAAAGAAAAACAGAGGAGAATGAAAATGTTCACTTTAAGCTAAACAGTATTAACCGTCCAGGAAGCCTTAGGCTGTAAAAGCAGGGTTTTTTAAAAGAAGCGTTTGTCACACAGATTTCTTTTGGGGAAATGAGCAGACAACCTATTTCTGCTTAGAACACCCTCTTACAGCAACTGATCCCACCATCAGAGCAGGAATCAAACCTTGCTTGTTTTTATGGTAGGCAAAAGTTGCAAGAAAAAGGGGGCTGTACCCTTGACAGAAGAAAAAAAAAATAATCTTCCACTTAAATGAACAACTACACATCGTTCTGATTTTCTGCACTTCCTCTTTAATGTGGAAGACACGCAAGTTTTGTTTCAAATATCCTAAGCAGTGTTAGGAGCAGTGTTATTGACGTAGGCAGATACAAAATGTCAGATTACTCCAAAACTTATGTTTCCAAGACTGACTGGAATAAATAAATAAATAACTTTCCTCATTCTGAAAAAGGAACTTCATAAAGTGATTTGCAAGTCTAACAAGATTTGATTAAAATGCTGCAGCTTAGAAAGGGTGAAAAAAGAAGCCTTTAATGGACCTGAGACCAAGTCTCTCTGTCCTGAATCTAGTGTCTCAATAGGAACTGAACTAATTTTATCATTCGGGAGCATTTCCAACATCAATAAAGAGTTTGCTAAGGGAATGGCTGGGGTGTGGAAATCTTTCACAGTGAACTGGACAGGCACTTTTCCTTCTGTTGACACAGAGGACGTTCTTAAAGGGCAGTAGAGGAAGGAAAAGCTCTTACGGGGTCAATGCCAAAGGGGTAGGGTCCACCGAACACCCCTGGAATAGCAGGGTTCAGCTGAAGCAGAGGAGTGGTCTCAAGCAGCGCATCTCTGTTTGGGTATAAGCAGATTACACAAACATTAACACAAGCAACACTGTCCTCTTTCTGTAACAACTACCAACACTCTTCCCTTGCGAGAGCAAGTAATATCTCGCATTGAGAGAAGGTTCCTGTGTGGTCCTAGAGATTTTCCAAATGAAAAATAAACCTGTCTCTTGACCTGTCACTCAGTATCACAAGGGAGAAAGATGCAGGGGACAGGAATCCTGCTATGCCTATGAGGAGAAAGGTGCTAAACTGCATCTTTACAAGTTTTCTGGAAGAAAGAAAAAAAAAAAAGCTGGTTTGAAACTTGATAGATATCACATTTACACCTCTCTTCCAATTCTACTCGAGCCTGACCTCAGAAGTTTTTGTTTTCCTGAGTTGGGAGGACAATGGGGAAAGATAAGTCACCTGCTTATCACTGTCACTCTTTATCTAGTTACCAACTGTTTACTCACGACCAATTGCTTTTTGAGAACATGGGCCGGACGCTCCATGATGAACCAAACATATTAAGAGACTTGGAGAAGCAGTCATTGTAGATGAGGCCCGTGTAAGTGGAGAACAGTCCCATCAGCAGAATGATGTAGCGACCACTAAAAACCATGTTGAACATCTAGTACAAAAAAACAAAAAGGAACAAATAAAGTCCATGAGAAGAGGGAAGGTCTCTCAAAGATGAAACAGTAAAAATCAGTCAGTTGTAGGACGAACAGTATCCGCCATATGGACTAAAAGCCCAAACTCTCAATTTCCCCATGGCAGGGATTAAGGGCACTGCAGAACAGAATCTGAACACAGAGGATAAACAGGCAGCGTGACTGTCCACAGAGATCTGGGATTTGCTGAGGAGGATGAATTGCACTCCACACAGTGATGCAAACCCCCAGCTGGCAGCACTAGTTTGGGTAGGCAGTGCAGACTCTGTCCAGCTTTCTCAAGGCTCTGTCAATGTATCCTAACTCTGGTTCACCTCCTGTCAACCTACGCCCTGAGCAAGCGAAATCCACTTAGATCAGCAAATAGGAAGAATCTTGGAGATAAGATACACACCTACAGAAGTTAGTTTTGCAGTGACTGCACCCCTTTATGATCCAACCAAGTTTTGGGTGACTTGTTTACAACACCTTATCTCCACTTGATAAACAATTTCCTTCAAACAACTGAAAGGAGTAATTTCCTATGAACATCTGAAAGGAAAGCCAAAGGAACTCACTGCTGTTATGAAATGACACTGGTGGTCTACAAGCTTCTCTCTCTGTGTACTTTACAAATTTCAAACATGAAGAAAAATGGGCATTTTCAACTCAAGGGGGGAAAGATTTGAGTAAATGAAGCTGCAACTCTCTTTTAAATGCAAAGCTCAGCATGACCTGCCACTTTACCTCATTGTCACTCTTCTGTGACAGAATACGACTTTCCCTAAGCACCATCCAGACAGCAATCAGAGTCATCAGGATTCCATGGCCAAAATCTCCAAACATCACAGCAAACAGAAACGGGAAGGTAATGATTGTATATGGTGCTGTAAGAGAAGAGATGACACCCCTAGTGCACTGTGTTTGAGTAAGTCCGGATTTACCACAGCACAATTTATACAATTTAGCAATATAATTCCCAAGCTTCTCCTCTCCTTCTGAAAGGTATTCTGTTAGAGATTTTCACACAGGACGGACAATACAGAGAAACACCATGACTAAAAATTAAGATAGATGTCTTGGACTTTTATAAGTATGAATTTACCTGGATTTATCTCCCGATACGTTCCAATGCCGTAAGCATCAACAATGTTTTGAAAGCCAGAAGTAAACTTGTTAGTTTTGTTGTATGTTGGTGGGGTCTGGTTGGTTTGCATCCTGTTTAAAATAGATGGGACAGTGGATCCGCTGTGCTCCTGGTTAAAAAAAAAAAAAAATAAAAAAAAAAATTTAGATCAGCCACCCTCAGAGCACTGGAGGACAGAGTAAAACACTACTTTCTCATTAGCATTTGGAAAACTACAAGCTTGCATTTCTGTAGTGTGCTTGTACAATGAGAAATACAGTTGAGCAGCTGAGGAAGGTTGCCAAGTTTCCACTGCTCTCCACTTTGTATAGCAGGAGGAGAAGCACTTGTAGTAAGGATGAACAGTGTCTGATTAGGACAGACAAGAAAACTCATGCAAGAGTTTGCTTTTTAAAACAGCAAGTGAAAGGACTTCCAGACACTCAACTCTATTCTGAGCAGAGGACAAGCTTGCAAACGTCTTGGATGGGTCCTTTCACTAAGTTCCACTACATATCCAAACAGCAGGACTACAAAGCACAGCCAGGCTAACTGAATGTACCAAAGGACTCAAACACAGGAAAATGCCTTACCATTATGGCGTTTTCCTGAACTTAAAAGCTTTTACACAACATATTCGTTACAAAGTTTATCTATAAGCCACACTTCCTGCATGGTAAATAAACTGTCCTCTGCAAGGACTCATTCAAACAGCCCAAAGGGATGGTTTTCAGAGACTCACAGTTCAGAAAAATCAATTAATCCATGCTGCGTTTGCCGACAGTTGCTAGTCTGCTTGAACAGCAGCAGACAGGAGCAGTAGAGCGGTTACTCACAGTGCCTCTCCTGAGAGCAAACTGGATAGAATCGAGGTCAGCAACAGGACACCAGACTTCAGCAATCAAGCACTTCTGTGTCACATCAATATTGCACAGATTCAGGGTATGGTAGATGGCCTTCATCTTGCGTACTTTGATGAACCAGACACGGATATTTTTAGCAGCTGCCTGCAAAACCCTTTGGCGATGATCCTCTGTTTGGTTCAGCACCTTTCATGGAGAAGTAGGATAAAGATGAGGCAAAATCATTGACCAAAACTCGAAGCATACAGAAGTGCACAGTGAAATCAGGCTGACCAACAAGACAGCCTTACCCCCCTGAGGATGGATGGATGAACCCTCTCCCCCATCCCATGCCCAAGACTGCCACATCCCTGCAATATATGCTTTAGTCTCCATATTAATTAGTTCTGCTAAAAGGTTTTAAGTTTTCTTTCCAGGGATTCTTTTTGACTACTTTCCTCCACCAACGCCAAGGTCAGTGGATATTTCAAACAATGAACTGTTCAGAGATTACAGAGAACACTTTTTCCTCCACCCAAGTTAAAACAGCAGAGAAGAGTTCTACAACTGAGGTGTACGTTGCCTTGAGAAAACACACGAAGATTACAATGAAAGACTTTTTTACTGAAGGGAAAAGGAGAAAGTGTTTTCTACTGAGCGTGTTTTCCAACTGGAACATATCTAACTCATGCCAAGTCAGATTTCCAGACTGGAAAGTCTTAGACTCAAGGGAAAGTGAGGGCACAGGGCACATGCAGCTTTGAACCCTACTAGATAAATTGCTTCTGAGTTCTTGTCTACTTTAAAATTGCTAAACAGCTGCACTACACAACTCCCAGCTTGAAACAGTTTCTGTATCAAATAAGCAGTTCAGATTCAACCGATTTTCCTTTTAGTTTCTGAACCTTTCCTATTTTTTGTCTCAAATCCCTTAAATTTTTCTGCATTATAACATACTGCCTTTCTTTCCTTGAAGCAAGCATCAAATATTTCAGAGCTGGCACCAGTAGATTTGTGTGCTGATTACTTTTTACCAACACTCAGGCTGCTGCACAAGAGATTAGTTGTAAAGCAGAAGCTCTTCAGGACAGCACAACATGAAAATATGAAGACAGGCAGAAAAAAGAATAGCTAAGTTAAAGTTAGCAGTGTTATCTCAAATTGGAAATTAGTTTAAATGTTTTCAAAGTTCTTGCAGATGAAGCAGGCAATTATACAAGCATGCTTTCAGAGCTGGAAAACACAGTATCTTCTTACACATGCATATTCCTCTCTGCTCTCTGGCATGCTGTTCTTTATCAATGCTGTACTTACATGTATATAATTAACTGCTTAGCCCTCCAGAAAGATTAAACCACCCCACCACCCTAAACCCTGACAAAGAAAACAACGGAGCAGTCTCCAAACATCTTTCTTGCAGTGCTGAGCTGCTGGTCTCAAGCTACATGGAGCTGAAAATATGGCCATCTAATAGGGCCAAAAATTCTCCTGTATTGACAGGATCCAAAGATGTTTTCAACTCTATTACTAAAGAAAAAAGAAAAGAGGGCATTGACCCTGGTTATTTTACCATCTGAAGATCATCAATTCTGGTATTGACACCAGAAGCCATTTCCTTCCGCTCCTGCGGTGTTTCTGGGCATGGGTAGAGGGAGGCACGGAATCTGAAAGACATGCAAGCCACCTTAGTAACAAAGACGGAAAGAAGATAAACTAGTCGGGGAAACAGATGGCTGAACACAGAAATAAAGCAAGAAGCGCCTTAAGAGAAGTTTCTGATCAGCAAAGACTGCCAAGCAGAGTTTCAGTCTTTAAATCAAATGGGTACAGAAGCTTGCTTTAGGCCAAAACAGAAGCTGAATGCTTAAGAAAATGGAAATGGGAGAAAATCTTCCGTTCCCTGTACTGACAGTGTCTCAAATGATTAGCCATTCCAGTTCAGGGTACTGCTATCATGCCAATGCAGCTGCTGCTAGCAGCAGGCACTGTTGGTCTCCCCTGTGAGAATATCACCCACTGACATCCCACTAAGCCTGTCCAAGAGTTCGACACTTGAACTCCCTTGTTTTCAGGCATTCTCTAGCAAAGTAGTCATCTACTTTGAGCATTACAGGCTTGGGGAGTGGCTAGTTTGACTGTAAAATATCTCAGCTACTTATGATACGTTTTATTTGCTGTCAAAATATGTGCTCCTACAGTCATTGTGAAATAAGGAGTTTAAAAATATCGATATTAACTCATGGCAATGCGTTTCACATATTTGAGAGCTGCCCAGCTGTAAGACTTTCATACCCTTCACATATCTTCTTGACTCTGTTCTTCAGCTGGTCACCTTGGAAAAAGATGATAAACACAGACTTGTGCACATAATCCCCCTAGAACAGAAGAAAGAATGCACGGTAATAGCTCAGCTATTTATAGAAAATAGCATTATAGAAATTTACAACAGAGGTCTAGTTTTCCTTCCTCTGAATCTGTACATACAGAGCTCATAATCTGCACAGTGAGTCAAGAACGTACCTTAACAATACTGAAACAGCCACAAGGAAAGCAATGTTCTCTGCCTCAGTATACAGTACCTCTACCATACTGGTGTCTACTGAAGCAAAATGTTCTAGATTATCTGTTACCTATTCTAGGCAATGCAATAAACAGGAAAACCTGGGAAGACCTCCAAAAGAACAGAGATGCAATGAAATACTTATCAGCACTTATTGCAGTCAATTCACCTATAGAATCAAGCAAAAAGCTAAAGAGTGAATGAAAATAAGATGAAATGGAGTCTAACAACTTTGAACCTCCAGGGAGGCCAGTGGCACATTCTTTGTACAGCTGTTTTTGTGTCAGTAGCCGGGTCCCCTTTCCTGCATTTGTTGACAAGTTATTGTTCTACCTTACTTAGGAAATTTTAACGTAACATTTCAAGAATGATTACATTAGGTGTAACCTCAATTTAAGGAAGCCTTGCACAATAAGAACAAAGTCTCTCCTAGCAGACAGATAATTCAACAGGTCAACTACCAGCAGCTGGTGGGACAAGTCAGCCTTACATGAGAAACAAAGGGGCAGTGACTGAGTTTCAACTCAACCGTCTTTGTTAGCAAATTAAGAAAAATGAAAAATCCATGTTCAGAGTGAATGAGCTACAGATGTTACACTGTGAGTGTCCAAAAGAACCCCTTTCAAAGAGGGACTTATTCAGAACTGCATACAGGAGTCACGCTTGTAGTTTGTGCCAGAGAAGCAGCTATGCCCTGCTGCAGCCCAAATTCTGAGCTGTTTTTTCTCCTTTTAACAGCATTCACCATGCATCCTGCTATTTTTGTTTTAGTAAAACAGGAAAGCATTTGTCACTAAAGCCTCAAAGGCCACATGTAGGTACTGTGAGGGAACACAACACAAACGTTTGACTGCACAGACCTCATTGAGGGATAAAGGCTTAGATCTATAAAGAAAATCCTTTTACACATTTGAGACTTTTGCTGCCATAAACAAGAGTTCCTTTTACCGTTACAGGATCTTCCAGGGGGTTTTCAATTTCTGCTTGACGCAGGAACACGTTCCCTCGGCACACTCGCCACAGCATGCGCTCAAACATGGGGATTCGCTCACGGTTGATCACACCAGCCACAAACCTGTGAAGGTGACAGCATGAACACAAGTTCTACCCCTAAAAGAACACATAGCCTAACACCCAAACCACTGATGGCAACTGGAGTTTAGCATCAGATTGAAAGCTACAAAAATCTTATTTTGACATTAGTTCTTTAAGCAAAGTGGAAGGTCTTCTAAATATACAGAGGTAAAAACACAACAAAACCAACTGCACTGCAGCAGTATTTATGCCTTTTAACACAATGAAAGCAATCATCTATTAAAAAAAATAATAAAAATTCACTGGTTAAAGGAGAAACAAATGCATTTAGGCATAGTTTCTATGCCTGCTAGTCTTCATTTCAATAGGTTCCTGGTACGTTACATGGCAAGGAGCAGTCACAGCTACCATGGACTATGTCCTAGGCACATGCTTCAGAAGACTTCACCGGTTCAAACCCCTACGCCCAGATAAAGAATTACACACGTACAAAGATGGCCTGGAAGCAACTAATGAAGAGGATATAGAACTATACAGATCTTTTTAATGTGCCCACAAAAATTACGAGTTTCGACAAAGCTGTGAGAGCTCGGAATATCTGAAAAAGCAACCAGACAAGATTTACAAAGAACAAAGTAGTAAAATTTTTTTGTGTAAAGCACAGATATGGCCTGGGAAGTTAATGTACCCAGGACAAACCCAGAGACAATGGCTAGTTTTAGATCAGCCTTCATCTGCCTGTCTGGTAAATTCCACAAATCGTTGCAGGTGTCACAGGATGAACATAAGCCAGCAAACCCTAACACAGGACAGAAAAAGCACAAATTGCCATTACCCAAGTCGGAGTGGGGCACCTCTTCCCATCTCACTTGGTTCCAGGAGCGAAGAGGATTCCTCCAACAGGTCTGGATCCGCCATCTGCTGATGATGCAATTCAGCCTGAATTCACAAATCAATTAATATCTAATGAAACTAGTTAGTGGCATGCAGGGAACGAGGAACCAGGAGATAGTTTGGGGAGACAAAAAAAAGAAAAAAAAAGAAAAAAAGAAAAGAAAAAGAAAAGAACGAACATAAGACAGCAGAAAGAGGAGCTAGATGATAGAAAAGACAGCAAGAATCACACGAGGAAGGAAAACAAGAGGAAAAGTGGAATGGCTCAGCAAAGCTTCTGTACAAGAAAAGTCGGAAGATTGCTGCAACAGAACAAAGGGGCTGTGGGATATATAAGTCTGAAGAAAGGCAGAATTAAAAAAAAATTATCATTTCAAATACAAGTCACATTCCCAAGAAACATTTTTTAATGGCACAAAACAGAGCGACACACCTTGCTCTCATCTTTCCCTAGATCTTAAATGGAGAAAAACGTGAAGGTAGATGCTGACTCCTTCTCATGCAATTCCAGGATATTAATGAAGATGCAAAGGGTGTTTACTAAGAGGTGCCTGGGAAACTGTACTCACAAGTAAAGTATCCTGGGAGTCTTGTTCTACAGAAATGGGAAGAACAATGCTCTGGTCAGTCTCCCAGACAGTTTAACTGACCTTAGGGCAGCCTGCAACTTCACAAGGCTGCACCCTACAACCAGCTCTGCAAGCCCTGCATATCCTATACGTGACAGCCTTCCGCCGTACTCTGAAGCAAAGGCAATGCCTCATTTGTTTTGGAATTAGGTGATGATAGTTTGACTGATTCCATGTTACTTGCCACATCAGCGTAGACTCAGGGTCAGAGCTGGGAACAAAACCTGGAAGTAGTGGATGGTAATTTTCTTTAATGGCTTTACAAAGTTCTCCCTCCAGAAAAAATATACAATACATCTAGCTTAAAAACATGCTTACTGATTAAGTCTATTCATTCTTCAAGGTATTTATCCTTATTCACTATATGTATTATCACCACACACATAAGATGCATTGCTTAAGGCAGTATGATGATCTTGCTCACTTTTTGACTAGCCAGGCATTAAAATAGGACACTGATTTATACTGTCCTTCACTGCAGCTAATCTGCAGGCTAAAATTCTTGGGAATATAGCTTGTAAGTGTCAGCAATTCAAGTCAGGAAGGATGCCTAAGTCACATCCTCTTGTGCCATCATCTTCATACTTTGTTCAACCCCGTGTCACAGTTATTTCCACCTCTGCAGCTTATGTAATGAGATGACGAAAATTACAGTTCCTTAGCACAAACAGAGGGCCAAATTCTACCTTCTATGGTACACAGGCGGCCTTCCCCATAGAGCTATCAAGGGAACTTGCTAAAATACACTGGAAGGTAGAGTTTGACCCTAGAACATTTAAAATGCATGCACACATACAGCGCAGCCTTGCAAAAGTCTATAGCAAATTTAATGACTCAGCCATGGTTTCTTTGTGCAATAGCTGCATCATAATTTTAGCAAAAACCTCTACAACATTTTACTTGCACATCAAATAAAAGCATTTACAACATAGAAGAAAAGATTTTGCAAGGCTAACATCAAATGCAGATCAATTGCTTGGACACACGCTTTAGCTTAGAGATGTTACAAAAGTAAGGGAGCCCTTAAATCAATTTGGAAAGCCAACATGAAGAATTTCTGATCCTTTCAACTTTAAGGCAACTTGTTGCAACATCAAAAACCAAATAAAAGTTTTGCATCATAGAGAACACAACCAAAAGGAGGAAGTTTGGTACCCCAAAAGAAAACATACAGACCAAACATACCAGTGACTATTTGGTATCTAGATTTCAGGATGTTGAAAAACAACAAGATAAAGTTACAATTTTAAGAGGCTTGTATTGTATTTATCAGTCATCAAAATACTTTCTGGGATAATTTTTTACGAGGTGCACCACATTTTAGCATATGAAACATTAAAAAAAAGGATAGCACATGTGAGAACTTGGGATCTCCTTTACTTGAGAGAGTAATTCTTATAAATGCTTAATATTATCCCTGACCTTCTCGGGGGTATTTCCTTTATTCAGGACACTGTATAAAACAAAGACAAGTCCTACTTAGAGGGGTTGAAATTACAAAGCAAAGCAGCTTGGAATAAATTCGGACTAGACCAGTTTTACTAAACAAGAACTTTCTTACCCAAGGATTATTTTGCGTAACAAAACCCTATGTTTTTAAATGCATCTCTCAAGCACTTTGATTTCATGATCACACCCTTTCTAGAAAGGGAATGGCACACAACATCAGCTCTGGTTTGGGAAGGATAATTAAAGCAGTGTTTTAACAGAAATAAAAAACCAAGAGACTATGTGGAAATGAAAGAGCTTTCCAGCTACAATGCAGAAAAACAAGACTCTAGGAAATTTACTTTTAATAAGAGTTTTCACCAGCAGCGAGTAAACCATCATAGTTATTGTGAAGTACTTTTTACTACATCAGATCATTCAGGATTGGAAAAACACAAGCATTTGCGCATCAGGAATTAGAACGCGCACCTTTCATTATGAAACATTTTTAAATTGCTTACTGTTCACCCAGATCAGCACCTTTAATCTCAAGGCCTGAAAGACAGGTTCGTTTTCCCTACTCTTGATTACAGTTCCGCTCTGGAACGGCTCTGGATGCTACACACAATGCCATACAATTCAAGCCCCTTCCAGTTCACGAACAGAACAAAAATCAGTTTTCACAAGAACTAAAAGGGATTCATTTCACCATCAAACTTATTAACCCAGAGCCCAGACAGGAATGGCAGATGCAAAACAAACAGAAAAAAGCAGATGATGAGAAGAGTTAGAGGAAAGAGAGATAGGGGACTGCATGCCATTAACCGTTACTTTTCCAGTCTTCTTTTGCGCTCACTCTCTAGGCAAAACTTTGAGAGAAATCTCTCCAGCTCATACTGTTCTTCATAAGCAAAGACAAGAAGACTGAGAAAAGGAGCATATTCATCAATGTGGTATGTTGAAACAAGAAATGGCTGCTTTGACTCGAACGGTCACATGAAGAACATGTGAAAACATTTTGCCATCCTCCCTCCCCCGGTGCACACACTCCAGAGCGCAGAGCAAATGCCCAGTATGAAGAGCTTTGGATAGGAAGCCATTTCTTGTGCAACTTATTACTATGAATAACACAATCTTAATTACAAGTTATTGAAGTCTTCAAGTGTTGAAGGTACTGTGCAAATGACAGCATGAGGAAAAGAAGCGTTCACCACTTTGGGATAATAAGTAGACTGCACAAGGCTCAGAAGTCCTGGGCTACCTGGGACCTCTCACCCAGCTGTTTGCTGCTTACAGTGTGAACTGAAACAGTTTTACATTTTTAAGACTTACGTTTTACTGAATTTCACCCATGACCAGTTCAGTTTGCTTTTACACAGAGCAGTAAATTTCATGTGTCGTATTTTCTTTTATTATTACAGAAAACAGTTATCAACAGGAGCAGAACAGATCTAAACCTTCTGTGGCCAGTTCTTTTAAGTCTGACATGAGTTTCCTTTTGTGGGTGACCTGACGTAGACTGTTTAGAAAATTGATTTTGATCTTTCAATTTAGTTTGACCATACTGTACTTGAAGGAAAGCAGGAGGCAGCTCTCAGTAGAGAGGACAATAATCAATAAAAAAAGCACACAGCACTTGCTGTTCTTGGTTCTACTCAATACTCAGCAGGCAGTGACACCTTAACGCAGCTAAGTAATAGATTATCTGGTTAACGCTGTTTGTCCAAGGAGACGCTTGTAAGTGAACACTCAACACTCGAAGACGAGGTTTTTTTGTACTGAAACCAACCCCATGACCAATCAACCGATCATACTAGCAGCAGTATCTATGTCAGCAGTGCCTAAGTCTTGTGTTGGCACAGGAACAACCTCAATGCCTGAGCAGGCAACATCCTGTGCCAAAAACCAAAAAAAATTAACCGTTAGATAAACGGCCTGAAGTCTGCAGGAGCCCAGCTCTACTTGTTCACAGCCTCTGTAAATACCAGAAGCCATATTCATTAAGAACTCTTTGACCAAATCCTTGGATTAGAGGAAACGGGACACGTACTCAGCAAAAACAAGTCCTTACCTTTCTAACAAACATACAGAAGCGCTTTGAGAAAACTCCCTAGACTTTGAGATATTTAAGCTTTACAATGAAGCATTATGTCTTCTCCCATGTAGGCTTTATGTCTGTGTCACGAATGACATCAGAGAAGCTCTTCTCAGACCCAGTGAAAGAGTTGCCAGGTTCTGGCCTAACTTACCTCTGAAAACTTTAGGGTTTGATCAAAGGCTCAAATAAATAATAATAAATAATCTATTACTCCAGTGGACTTTGTATTATGAACTTAATGAATAATCTCTATATAACATTTCACAGGCTGAAGAGAAATTAAGCTTGGCATTCACGCCTCGCTTACAGAGAGGAATTACTATTTACCTGCATATGTATCAAAGAAACTCTTACCCACTGAAGACAGTGCTCACTGTAGCACCAAATTCGTGGTCTGCTGATGTGCTTTAAAAACTACTAGTAGCTTAATTATTTTACAAAATTTTTAAACAAACCATTGCTTAACTAAAGCAAACCCCAAACAACATCATAAGAGGTAAATCATGGGTAGCTATGCGCACTGCATGAAAAATGGAAAATCATTTGAGAAGCTTTCTTAAACAAAGCATAAAAATGACTCTGCTGTCCAAAACAGCAATTAAAACTACATTTGAGAATAAAAATGGTAATTTGTGGGAGAAGAATCAGCTCCCCGAGTGTTAACCCACCCCCGGTATTCTGACCTCATCAAAAAATTGCTGAGTTTTACGCAGTATAAATTTTAATTCTGTCAGCTCCAAGAAGTTTCTCTTCAGAGCTTCCTGGTTTGTGTTGATTTCTTTAAGCTCGTTTTCAATTTTCTCAAAGTTTGCCTGCAAGATGTGAAAAGGAGAAAGAAAAAGGACTTAAAGCAATTCCGTAAATAAGTGCTGTTAAGTCTATTAAAAGAAGAAAGCAGGCAAGATGCTTTACATCCACACGCGATTTACATGCGATTACAGATGTGTCTCCAGTCTATGGTATGCAGATCCAGATTTGTGACATTCTTTTCAGGCAACTTGAAACTTTTCATGCTCAGCCAGTCTTTTATAGACTGCATTCATACAGTGGTCTTCAAATCATTAAAAACCCTCATAAACTTTAACACAGACCCACCATAAACCAGACAGTTCTAGCAGTTTTTGATTCATTTAAATGGGTGAATTTCCTTTTAAGTACTTTCATTTCTAACTGTGTTGGGATAAATGCACATGCAAAACAGTGCTCATGAATCAAAATCAAAGCGACGTGAGCTAAACTGATGTGAGCTAGCATTTCAAGTGGCAGCGGGGGGACTATCATTAATGCACTGAACTCAGTGGGTATCTACCAGTGAGCTGAATTCCCCTGGTTTCGTCTAGAATCAAATACTAGTTGAGTCTTAACACACATCATTACCTCCAAATCAATCATGTCACGTGGAAAAGGCACCTCCGGGTTTTCACCAGTGTCCATGATAGGAATATTTGCCTTTTTAATCTCCTTCTCAACAAACCCTGGAGAGACAGCATTGTTAATGGTAACTAAAAAGATACTTCAATGTCAAACTGTCACCGTAACCTCCACCTAGCCCAACTGGCAGCTGTGAACTCTTTCACCTCCTATTCCAAGACCCTCTTACTCCGTTAAAGCTGTCTTTCAAGCAGAAGAGAATCCCTGGAGGCAAGCCGAGTGGCTGGCACGCAGAAGAGAGGCAGCCTTCCCCCCTCCAGCCAGCACTTCGTTTTCTAACGCTGCCTTGCAGGTTGAGCCTGCGTTGGTTTTTCGTTCAGTAAAAGCTACAGCCTTAGAGCCGGCTCAAACCCAAGCCACAAACGTACTTAGCTTTCGGTCCATTTCTTCACACCTCCTGACTTCATTAACGAATTTACGCTGGAACACGTTCACGTCCGGGTTCAGCTGCAGAGACACACACGTTTCCTCAGGGACACCCCTCACCGCGGCCGAAGGCAACGGGGCCCGAACCACCCCGGGAGCGAAGGGTGGGGGTNCGCGAAACACGGACCCGCAGCAGCCGCCACCAGCTGATCCGCTGCGGCTTCCGTCGCTGACGTCACCACACCCGCGGGGCGGTGTCGCGCGGGCACGTCTCCTAGCGACGGCGCGCCTCGGCTGGGTCCGCACCGGAAGTGACAGCGGCGAGGCGGGACGGAGCCAGCCCCNATATAGACACACACATCAACAATTTTTCAAAGCAAGTTTACTTTTCCACATTAAAACTTTACAGGGGAAGGGCTTGCTTTATAGCTATCTTCTCCCCCCCCCCCCCCCCCCGGCCCCTTTTCTCGGGCGGCCCCCGCCACAGCGGGCACGGACACGGGGGGTACCGGCGGCCGCAGCGCCGTTCCCGGCGCCCCGGGTGTTGCCCGCAGGGGCGGCGGGTACTCACGTCGCGGAACTGGACCTTCCCCAGCTCGCCCAGCTCGCTGACACAGCAGTACGCGGCCTCGGACTGGAGGAAGAGCTGGGCCAGGGTCATCTCCTCACTGCGGAACAGCTCCCCCATGGCGGCGCCGGCTCCGCCGCGGTCTCTGAGGAGAAGGGCCGTAAGGACGGAGGCCGGGCGGGCTCGGGACGGAGCAGGGGTCGGCCGGGCCGCAGGGGCCTCCCCGCCGCTCCCTCGCGGTCCCGGCCCC
>VXBL01001265.1:120402-143095 GCA_013400195.1 Aramus guarauna
CCCCGTCCCCCGACCCCCGCGCCGGGCCGGCTTCTCCGCGGGGGCTGGTGACGTCACCTGCCTGCCCTTGACGCCATTGGTGGCGCCGTGACGCAGGCAGAGACGTCACTGGCAGCGTGGCCGAGGCGCTAGGGCGCGGCCCGCCCTTTCGCCGGCGGGTCCCGGCCCTCGTCTCCGTGAGGTGACCGAGGGGGAGTCAGCGGCGGCCGCAGGTACGGTCCTGGGGAGCCCGGGGCCGCTGGCGCGGGTGGCTGCCCACCCCCCACCCCGTGGGGCTGCAGGGTGCGGCCCTGGGGTCCTCCGCGCTCTGGGACCCCCTCCCCCCCCCCCCGGCCCAGAGCCGCCTTCCCGGCCCCTTCCCGGCCCCTTCCCGGCCCCTTCCCGGCCTTCCACCGGTTCCTGCAGCGCAGGGTCTGCACCCGGCTGAGCCCAGGCCCCAGCGGGTGCTCCAGCCTCACACACCTCCGTCCTGCTGCCTCCTCGACGCGGCTGGTCCGAAACCAGAGGTTCCTTGTTGAAGTCAGTAGAGTTGTGGGAAAGGAAAGAGCGAAAAATCACTCTTTGGAGTGAAATCCA
Source organism: Aramus guarauna (assembly GCA_013400195.1). Classification (NCBI taxonomy): domain Eukaryota; kingdom Metazoa; phylum Chordata; class Aves; order Gruiformes; family Aramidae; genus Aramus; species Aramus guarauna. The sequence goes on from VXBL01001265.1 coordinate 120,979, forward strand.
GGTGTTGTGGAAGCACACGTCAAGGCAGGCAGTTCCCTCCTGCAGCCCGAAGGGTAACCCAAGAGTATAGCACTTGGTAACACAGAAATCCAATTAAATACGAGAAACCTCCCTGCCTCTCAGGGGTTTTCTGCACTAGGCTGTTAATGGAAACAAGGTTCATTGGGAAGAAAGCCAAAAATCACAGATATTTAAGTTAAGATATGCTAAACTTCCAACTACTTCTACTTACTAACTTTGAGTAAACGCTTGGTCTTGATATGATTAAGAGAGGTGCTTTTGCACACCGGCTGCGTTAGTGAGGCTGGTGGTGCTGCGAGGTGGAAATGGCAGTGGCAGGGCTGCCAGTACTCTCAGTTTTCATTTTTATTCTGATATTTGACACCTCCTAAATTGATTACGAAAAAACCGAGCAAGTTAGAAGGTTAAATAACTCGTATCTTAATTTGTCGTGAACTGAGTTTGGTGCCTGGGAAATGCGTTACGCCGGCTGTGGCCTATAAAGCTGAATTTTCCTCGTCTCTGGGATGCATCTGGCAGTACAGAAAGTTGCACACATACTGCATGTTTCTTCCCCCTCTACTTATCCCCAGGTCTTTGGAAAATGGGATCATTTTCTTTCTTTTTCTCTGTCCAGTCCATTTCCACTGTACTTAAGCTACAGGTGAAGGGACAAATTGAAATTTAACAGAGAGTCTGTCCACTGCAAGCCGAGGCCGTTCCTTATTTCTGACAGGCCCTAAGCAGCTCTGTCTTGCTGTTTAAGAAGTCAGTGAGCTGAACGGTTTCTTATAGTCACAGGAACTTCCACAGAGTGATGTGGAGGCAGATGTTGCACATTGTTGTCCTTTGTTGTCCTGCATAGGGCTGAAGTTTTTCTTTGAAGCTGAAATATGTTATTTTTTATTTGGACTGTCTGTCCACATAAAGAATTCAGTAGTGGTGCTATACAATCACTAGAATATTGGAACAATCAGTAATATCTAAGGCATAGCGCAAGCGTGGAAGAGCCAAAGATCAAACTATATCTACTGTGCAATGAGAGTAGCGAGCAATTGTTCTCACTGGAAGAGATTGAGATGGATTTCACTGTCCTGCGTGCTCGTCAGAGCGAAGGCTCCAAAGGGGGGGGCTGCAGTTTGCCACCTATTGGCTTTCCCTGGTATGTCTCCACGGCAGAAAATGGTTGAAATGAAGTTAGTCCTAACACAGAACATTACTCATCGCATTTTAGCTTGGGGTGTGATTGCTGCCTGCACAGCAAGCACTGAGTGTGACACTTCAGCTCTTCCACTGAATATCAAGAACAAATACAAATTCCTGTTCTCTTGTTTTATCTATCTAGATTGGCCTATTCAGTCTGATTTTTTTTAATTACTCCCAAATCGGGAAATGAAGGCACAGGGAATGCATCGAAGTCACACATGGAATAGATAGCAGACCTGAAAAGAGAGCACCAGTCCGCTAGCATCCTGTCCTGTACCTGAAACTTCACAGCAGTTACCTCTGGAAATCTACTGTGAAGCAGATATCCCCAGTGAGAAACAACTGCAGAGCCTTGACACTATCTGGCTGGATTGAGGGTTTTTTTCATGGAACTGACTCATCAGCAGCAAACACTGGAAATAAGTCCTCAGGAAAAAGGTCGCTCCAGGAAAAACAGGGTATAGAAAAGCAGCCTATTTTTAATATGTGACATAATACCTATTGTGGAGGCTGCACAGCACAATTTACTGATGCACAGTGAAACCAAATCTAGATCAATGGTGCAGTGCGGGCACAACAGCAGTAAAAAGCGAGCTGTCACATGGCAGACAACACGGGGGCACAGAAAGTGCTGACTGTCGTGAGCATTCATCACTGAACAATGTTCCTGTACATCCGTGTGTGCGCCGTGCGTTTCCCAGTTTGTGTGCTTGGGATTAAGCATTTCTTCCAGCACTGCCTTGAGGTAGGCCCTGAGCCTGGAGAAGCTGAACATTGGAGAACATTCATTTTATTTGCCAGCCTGTGGGAAATCACAAGGGCGGGCCTGACCCTGGTGGGAGGCAGGCTGTGCTGAGTATGAATCACTTGTTGTCAAGGCTACAGGACAAGAGGGAAACGGCAGCTGGCCCAGTCTACCCAGCCTGGAAGGGCTTTCTGCTGCCCAGGTCAGCAGAGGCTTCACAGCAGTTCTGTCCGTGGGAGCTTGGTTTGCTTTGGCTGAGCCAGCACCAGGGACAGTGAGGAGGGTCTCACCCAGGGTCACTCTCAAGACCTGAATTTTCCTTCTTCACATTCCTGTGCTTGGTCCTGCTGGGTTGTTGGGGACAGTCTCTGGTAGCACCTCCTGAGTGTCTTCTAAGGCAGTAAGCTGATGATGGCTCCGTGAGGCGTAAACTTCTGCCAACCCTGTATAAGACTATGAGTTGCTTTGTGTCAATACTGAGGTTAAAAGTTAGCAAAATAAAGATTATTTCTTCCCCATGTTTTCCAAAGCAATGTGTACTCTATTAAGTTTTGAAACAATTAGTATTTTTTTTTTACTAATTAAGCCTTCTGTAACACAGTGTATTTGGGCATTGCTTACAAGTATATTTTTGTGTGGCATATGCTGAAGCATGTCTGGTGTTGAAGTCTAGCGACCGGAGTTGTCAATGGATAGAGGATTGCAGAGCTGTGATAGCTGCTTTTAGGTGGGAGTGGCCAGCTGCTTCACTTCAGCAGTGAATTATTCTTTCTGTGTTAACTCTGCGTAGAGACGTGGTGCACACTGTATATATGATGTGTACGCCTGTTGTATACATTCACGCACATGGGAGCATGCATTTTTATGATCCAGAAGTTATGTGCTGTAATTACTCAATCCAAATTTTAGCCTTTCATTAAAGTATTGAAAATCAGGCTCTCCTAGTCCTGGAAAAAAGCTAACTACTGGCAAAAGATCTGAATTTTCCAGCTGAACTTTATCATGTGCAGTTCTTTAAACGAGCCTTCCTTTAATGTATACAGCTATGCCCAAACGGGGTGGCTTTCTTTCCAGCAGCTTCCCGAGCTGCTTACTCAAGGTTTTTGTTTTTTCCTCTCATTGCTTATAGTGCCTTTGGACTTATGGCAAAGAAGAGGCAGTTGTAGTTTCAGAGCTTTGCATTCCTTGCTGAGCTGTGCCTGTGTTTGCATGCAAAGCCATCGCCTCCTCTCCAACTATTTTAATCATTTCAGAAAGGGTGGGTCATCAGGCATTTGGCAGTGGGCTGCTTTTATATAGCTGAGGTGGAGTCAGCCAATGACCTGCAAGTCTGGAAAATTTTGCAGAGCAGTTTCACTGGACGGCTTTGCAGAGCTGTGCCATTTGAATTTCAGCACAGACATCCACACACTGCGCTCTCCATTTCTGGCGTGTCTCCCAGCGCAGAGTTTAGCTGAGGCTCGGGTTTAGTTTTCCCTCCTCTCTCTCCCTGCAGTGACAGCTTCTCCAGGCTCTGCGAGCCAGGACTCCCAAGCGATCATGGAGGATACTACTTTGCAAATTATTGAACCACCAACTGCTTCTGAGGCCTCAGAGGAGCAAGCGCCTGAAGAACCCATCAAATCAGACCAGATCAATGGTGTGATGGTGCTGACCCTTCTGGACAAGATCATTGGAGCAGTGGATCAGATCCAGCTGACCCAAACACAGCTGGAGGAGAGACAGCAAGAGATGGATAGCGCAGTGACCAGCATCCAAGGAGAATTAACCAAGCTGACAAAGGCACACACCACCACCAGCAACACCGTGAACAAGATGCTGGAAAAAGTGCGCAAGGTGAGCGTCAATGTGAAAACTGTTCGGCAGAACCTGGAGAAGCAAGCTGGGCAGATAAAGAAGCTAGAGGCCAATGAAGCGGAGCTCCTGAAACGCAGAAATTTCAAAGTCATGATCTACCAGGTAAGGAGCTATTTCACAACTTCATTATCTCCTGTTAGTGGGTGTTTTCTTTGCTAAGGGTTCTGCCACCCTGCGCGGCCCGTTACTCTCCCAAACTCCCCCGACTGGCTGGTGGTCCAAACTAAGGCAGGTCCGAAGTAGCTCTCTCATTCATGATGTAATGTTGTCTGTGTGTTCTAAGACAAGGTTTGATAGAGTTGCTATATTTATCAGGAATTTTAATGAAGATAGTGAGAATGGCCATAAGCACTCCCTGCAATGGACCATAAGTATCAAAATAACCTGATTTTACTGCTTAACTAAAAAAAAGAACAAGAATGTACTGCATTCTGGACAGGAGTATTGTAAATCCGTCTGCTAACGTCTTTTCTACTGAGAGGCAACATGTGTATTGCTACGTGGAGAGCGATAATATTTCAGATTTGTGACATGCATCTGATAACAACAGAGACAGTAACCCCAGCATCGGGGTTCATCTCACTGACTAGGACAGACAGAGAAAATATAGAACAGCTCCTCGAGCTCATTAGTACTTGTGTCTGCCTTTCCCGTTGTGCTTGTCCAGATTTCCACGTTGTTTTTTTCTGCAGCTTGCGAGTCTTGAATCTTCTAGTTGCCTGGGTTTATAACAGCTTTGGTTTGCTTGATGTTCAACCCCTGTGCCAAGTGTTGGATTTTTCCTTTAATATTAAACAAGAAGAAAGAGAAGAATATGTTTCTGTCAGTTTTTCTGTCTGGAGTTAGTCTTTCTTAGCAGAGCAAGCTCTAATATTGAGCCACAGAAGAAAAGAGAGTGAAATAGTTAATGATTCGGTTAGAAGTTAATAATAGACAGTGTCAGAGGCAAATAGAGAAGCATCCAGTGCTGATCACAGGAAGAGCGAGAGGAAAAACAGAAAATAAGGGAAAACGCTTCTTACTGCAGGGTTTGAAGGGAGAGCTGATCATAATAGGCTGAGGAATCTAACAAGTACAGGGGCCTGTGTAACTGATTCAGGGCTTAAGCATTTGTAGTTTTATCATGCCTGAAAGACTGAAATACTCGAGCCTGTTGAGAGCATACGGGCAACCTCACCAGTTATATATATATATATTTATTTATTACAAGCTCTTTGTATCAGACTTTTGGGGGAGGATGGATCTATCCATGGAAAAATAAAATAGAACTCTAAATGTACTGCAGAAGCAACAAACATTGCAAAATGAGAAAAGTGAAGGGGATTGTTTAAACATAACATTCCTTGCGGATTGCGGAAATAGGTAGGAAGTTGGCAAGCTTCTAGGTCCTTTGGAAGCATCCTGAACATTGGCAGATTGTCATTTTGTGAGCTGTTCATTTTGGTTTGCTGTTGCTTATGAGTATTGAGTAGAGTTTCTATTTGAATATGAAAAAGCAATCCCGCTTCTAAAGGAAATCAGGGGCAATACTCTTGCTGATGTAATGAGGACAGAGCAGCCTCTGAGTGAATCAGTTGACAAGGGAATATGGCAGGGATTTTGTGATTCATGAAGATATTAGGGGGAAAAAAAAGAAAAAAGAATAATTTGTAATTCGGAACAGTTTCTATGCATGAAATTTAGTGTGGTTTGACTGGGAGGCCACAGGGCACAAGTGAGAAATTCTCCAGGTTTGCTTCATGTGAAATGGAGCCTTTTGCGCCCTCATGGAAATCCTCGCGCTTCTGCAGGAAGCCTGAGCAGACCTTGCCACAAAGGGAAAGGACCCAGATCTGGGGAGGCCGAAGGTGTGGCAGCAAGCTCGTGGGCTTGTGACGGACACTGCTGAGGCAAGTGAAGGTCTCTCTGGGAGGAGAAACTCTTAATTATCTCTTAATTTGGTGCTTAAACTGAAAAACAAAATCTGTGATGGGCTTTTGATGTTTGAATAAGAGAAGGAAATAGGCAATAATAATATTAATGTGCCTGAGTAACAAATACTTTTTTTGATAGTAGTATTGTGCTGCATTACCGTGGCAAAGACAGACCCAGACAATGAGAATTCGATGACCGGACATGGACCACAGGGAATCCCCTGGAAGAATCGGGTATATTTTTGCAGTCCTCTGCAATAGTGTAACCACTCTTTGCCACATACGATGGAAACAGGTTTTTGGTCAACCGAGAGGGGTTCTGAATTACATCAATCCACAGTCTGTCTCAGAGCTACGTTAATTATTTCTCATATAGAAAATAGGGTTGCTTAATAGTTGCATTATTCTGTAGATTGCACTCCATAAAAAAGTCAGCATGTAATTTTCATTGTACAGAAACCTGAATTGTATGGCTTGGTGCAAGGAAAAACAATCTGACCTGTACAGCAGTCTCCCTTATTTGTGGAGCCCTTTTGTTCTGATGAAGTTAAACATTTTGGGGGATCTTTGAAGTTTTGCTTTTGGCTTTGGGGTTTTTTATCCTGTTTTTTCTGGGAGGGACAGAGGTTTTAGAGTTTGTTTCTGTAATTATGGACATGTCATTCTTCAGAAATTCCTAACAGAGGCTGAGTGTGGGAATTGCACAGCAAATTTGCAAAAACAGCAGGTTACATTTTTGTGTCCCCATTTATTCATATGAATATTTTATCACAGTCAGTAATTCTAAGCACATCAATGACAAGAGTGGTACTTTGGGATTATGCAAACAGATAATGCTAACACATTTAAAGAGAAACTCTATACAGAAAGAAGTGATATTTTTGTGTGTATATTGTAAAGACATTTATTAAATCGAGGATGATGTTCAGCTGCTTTACTCATATTGAACAATATTATTTGTTGCAAGAAGCCTTGTTGATTCCTGCAGGATCACCCGTTTACTAATATTCTTTTGTGTTTCAGTATTAATAATCATGAAATTTGGGGAAAAAAAAAAAGTATCAAGAGTCTATAAACCCAAAACTTTCTGGTGGGCTCCACTCTGGGAGTCTAAATGAGCAAAATTCACTGTGTTTTCCTAACTATCTCTCATTAAAGAAAAAAGATTACAAAATAACTCTTTTCTAATTCAGTGTTTCACTTCTCAAGACCCACCACCTGTCAACATTTATGTTAGATATTTTCCTGAGAATATAATTAATTCTGTGATGGTGAGCAACATTATTACTACTTTCTAACTCAGAAAAAGCTGCCTTTGGAAAGCTGTGATTAACTTTCCTGTGCAATTGCATTTTCAGTTGCTACAGCTAAAAATGCAAAGATTTATTAGTCTTTTTTTTTGGAGAACAGGAGATAAACTCATCTTAAGAGACACAAAGTATTACCTAAAATCAGCGGTGGCTATTTGCAAGCAAGATAGCTGAGTAAAACAGTAGTTGTGCTCTATAGGGGTTTAATATTGCACGATTCTGGGGTTTGAAGAAATAAAGGAGGTAAAGATAAATTCGCTCTTTACCAGTTATAGATGTTTGATTATTCTCTCAGCGCTGAATACGGAGTCTCCAGCAGTTATGGAGGGACTATTTCAGGAGTGCAAACCCTTTTGGCACCTTGGGAGAAGAGGGCAAACTACACGTAAGAGTGGTATTTTGCTAGCTGTTAAAGTAGGAGGAAACGAAAATCAAATTTTATTCAGGGAAAGCTTGACTTGTCGAGATGAGCCTGAAGTATATCTGCCTGCTTAATTTCAGACTTTGGGGGAGAAAGTGCAGAACTGAAAATCACTTCCACTGGGGCCGGCCAAGGGCAAGGCATTAAGCAGAATGTTTAGGGGCCGTTACTTGCAGTCACCTATATACATGCCCGCGCTTTCTCCCTTCTCATTCTCTCAAATCCACTTGTACCTGGTTTTGCCAGGAGCTGGTCTGATTTCTACCGAGCTAAGAGTTTTTTCCACTGACTTAATGTAGGCAATTAGACTGATTCTTGAGAATAAAAATTGAAAAAACCAAACCCCCTCCAAAGTGCCACATCTTTTTGTTTTGAAAACAAGCCTACCAAAACCAAAAGTGACAGACTTTTGACAAGCTGCTATGTAAACAGACGTTCAGTATTCTAACCGTAAACAGGACTTGCTTTCCTAAAAAGTCTGATGGCAAACGGCTACGTGCACTTATTAGCAGCCCACGTGAACAGAGCTCCTCAGTGCTTCCTTTGTGCCATCTGTCCCGGGCTCCTGTCCTTCAGAGAAATTAGGACACCAACAGATTTGCTTAGAGTGGTTGCTAATAAAAACAAACTAAAGTGACTTCATCCCAAATCTCCTGGTTTTAGGATACAGGAATCTGAGGCTGGTTACTACAGTTCATGATTAAATAATGGATATCGCATCCAAAAAGCTAGTGCTTTAAAACCAGACAGTGTGCCACATTCATCGGAAGAATGGCACGTCTCAGCATTTATGTAAGAATGGCATTTTTCCCCAAAACATTTTAAACTTATTCCTGCAAATGTGAAAGCCCTGATTTTCTCACAGCCAGACAAACGCTTGCAGCACTCAGCACACATACTGAGTACTGAATTTCTACAATGTGCTGGTCCTTTATTTTGAGGCTCACGTGGGCGCCGGGCTCGAGAGAAGTCTGGCTTGTGATGTGCGGCATTGTTTGTTGGGAAGAGAGCAGCCTTTGTCAAAGGTGTGCAGCCGGGCTGCTCCCCACGCTGTCAGATTTGAGGGCTCCCCCAGGGCTCCTCTGCTCTTCAGGTGACTCCAGCGGCCGCTCAGAGCCTCTCAAGATGTGGAGTTTCTCTGGAAGAGCCGGGTGGTTACAAGAGCAGAGCAGAACATGAATCTCAGCCGTACAATGTGTAGGGTAGGTAGGGCTGGACGAGGAAATATAAATAGCACAGCTTGGCTTTTGTGCCTCGAGTGGGCCTTATACGGACGAGAGCAACAAGATTGTTGATCGTGGGGAGGAGTGATGAATGCCAAACCCACACGTTAACAGGACAGATTCGGAGGCCAGACCTGAACGGCCTCATTTTTAGGCCTGTGCTCCTCAAAAGAGAGCACGGAGAAGAAGATCAGCTCAGGGCTCTGATGACAAGCATGGGGCAGGGACAACGGGGCGTACAAACCCATGTGCCGCAGCCGCCGCACCCACCGCCCCTGGGCTGCAGCCTTTCTCCGCTGCCTAAACGGTATGTCAGCTGCCCCGAGCTATGGTTTTTGTTTCAAATGAATCATTCTGAAACAAAAACCTTATGAGTCTAATGACAGCAGAGGGTTCATGAGAGCCAGCACAATCTGCAGTCCCAAAGAACAGTCTGTGAGGGTTCCATGCCTTGGATTCGAGGGAGCTTAATCAAGTACAAGCGATAAAGAATAAATAGAAATTTGAAATAAAATTTGAATGATAGTACTGGGGAGAAGCATGGGTGCTAGGCACCCATGTTATGCTTTTCCTGCAAGGCCAGTTGGCTCCGTGTGCTTAGGAGCGCTCTGTGCTTGAACTTGAGTCCCTCTCTGGCTTGGGAGCAGCCCTGTGTGTGGCATCAGTTTTTTCCAGCGGTTCACTGCAGAGATTTGCATTGCAGCAGCCAGCGGGTTTTGTATTTGTTTTCTGATAAGACTTTAAAATAAAAGGCTGGTTTCATTTTGCTGTGAATCCACTCAAAACCAGCTCGCTTTGTAGCCCCAACTGTTCTTATCCCAGGTTCAGCAGAGAATTACTGTGAGAGGCTCACTGGTGGGTTTGTCCATCAGCAACCTGCCAAATCCCAAGAAATGTCTCATCCAGTGGCAGTTCTGGTGTGCTCGATGGGGACAGGATATTCATCTGGTGCTGGATTTGCTTTCACTTTATTTTATTCTGCTCTTAAACAAAATATGAAAGAGGATTAATTATGAAGCCTTTGTTTAAAACCACAAAAAATCTGAATTGTATGAACTGATACCCAAATAAGAGTTAATATTGTTTGTCTGTGATCCTTTGTTGCTGGAATACAGGGGTCTTAGCCCAGAAAGCTATTGTATCTTCCCATCTGTTCTCCTGCTCTTGGTCACAGAAGTAGCAAAATTAGAGGTGAAAAAATGCCATCCCAGGGGAAGGAGAGAAATATCCTTCAATTCAATTCCTTCGAGCTGCAACACTGAATTCAGCTGCGTGTTCTCCATTTGTTGTAAGGGTCACCATGTTAATACCCTTATGTGCAAAGAATTCTTGATCTTCTCTGCACATTACTGAATTATAAGAGTCTCAAGATAATAAATCACAGGAGACTGAGCCTTAAAAAAAATTCAGGGTGTTGATAGGTCTCACTTCCAGGATTTTTCTTAGTGCAGATTATCAATCTTTCTACCAAAAGACAGCTCTGGAGCATGGATTTCTCTGCTGCAGCCTGGAATCGACTGCATTAATATTTCATTTCTCAGGTATTATTTATAAGCAGTTAGTGCCAGGACTGTTTGCTTTGCTGAAATCCTTTCAGCATTATAGTTACATACTGAGCAGTCCAGCAATAAATTGTCTCAGAGCACAGGGCCAGAGGCTGGCTGCTCAGCCAGTTGAGGTAGGGTTAGATCAGACGACTAACGGCTCATGAAAATAAAGCCAAAGGTAATATTCCTTCTGATCATGTATTCCTCTCTGGTCTCTCTTGTGCCTATCAGCAGAGGATCTAAGCATCCAGCGTGATGTCTGTCTGATGCCTGTGGGGCCACTGCAAAGGGAGTATAATGAAGTGCAGAATTGGCCAGCCGTGCTCACTGGGCTGGGTGGCTGGAGTGCTCTCGTTTCCAGTGTGATTGTGGCTCATTTTCCCATTCTTAAGCTAGATACGAGCCCTCAGCAAAAATAAATTAACCTATCATGGACACACAGCAGGAAAGACTCTCGGGGCTGCATGTAACCAAGTTTGCAGGTCTGGGATTAGAAACCAAAGAATTCCAGAAGCCAGTCAGTGCTCAGACTGTGCCTCTCTGGAAAGACACGGTCCCATTACTCTCCAGTGTACCCTGGGTGGGAATTTGACCAGTAGATGGTAAAAGCCGCTTAGTATTGTAGGCGCAGCAGAACTCTGGAAGGGTGTGAGTCTCGCAGGAGAAGGAGTACTCCTGCGTATTATCTCCATTGCCCCCGTTTTATGTAAATGCGAATGCTCTGTAGTTGGCATGCGTCCCTCTGCGTCCTTCAGCATTGCTCACGAGGCAGGCACTGACCGTGCTGTGAGTCACTCACCGCGCGCTGTCGCCCCGTCCCAGCTCCAGGCAAGGCACGCAGTTTCTGCCAGGCAGGCGGGAGGAGTGAGCAACCACGCTCAAACACAGCCATTTTCCCAAAGAGCATACTGCTTGACCTAGGCACAGAGTTGGTGAAACTGGGGCCTCTTCCTGCATCTTCACTGAAGCTGCTTCTTGCTACGCTACTCAGAAGTGCGATGTGTTGTCCCTAAGTAATGAGTAGAAATCTGTGCAGTCTCCACTCTGATGTACTGCGATGCATCTGTGACCCATGTAAAGCATGGCAATGACTCATAAGCTCTTTGGCAACATGCTTAGACCTCTTTTATCCTGTTTGGGATAATATTGTCCTCTTGATTCTGCAAGATCTTCTACAATTTACAAAGTACCTGAAGAATTGTGGGTCCACTGTCCAGCTGCAAGATAAGACAAGGACCAGAAACAAAGATGCTCAGTGTCAGGGAAAATCAAATATTTAGAATAAAAAATCTCAGGATGTTTAGTCTGTAGCTTTATGTGAGGATGCAAATGTCAGTATCAGCACAGATCCATCTGCAAATCATCTGTAATGCAAACTCCATCTTTACTGGTTTGCTGTTCAGAAATAGCTATGGAGTTATTAATCAGTTGGGACAGGTTTATCCGGGAGGAGCAGTTCTGAGAGTAAAGCCAGTTGTACAAACAGACTGATAATAGGATCAAAACTTTTCTGCTGTCAGAGGGGGAAAAAAAAAATCAACCTTTTCACTCTGCAATCTATTTACTTCTCTGTTTCCTATAGCCCTGCCTTTCTTCTGACTCACTGTTAGGCAAAAGCACTTTTCCAAACACAGCCTCCTCCTCTCCCTGCACCATTCCTCCCTTGCTTTTCACCATCAGGTTTGAACCAGCTCCAGTGCGGTACCATACTGCTCAGTCTCACCAGCTAATGAAGAAGATACAGCCTTTTAGGACATAGTTTGCAGGACACAGACTAACTAGATGCACCTGATAGAAAAAACTGCCAAGAAGCTTGCGCAATACACAAAATTACAGTGTAGAAGGATTTCTGCTAGTCAGGGAGATGCTACTTGAGAATGAACGTAAATTAAACATTTACGTAATCCCAACCTATTTTGCTTTTACTTCTAATATTTTAGATCTTTTCCTTTGTCTCAGCAGTATTCTTTGGTGATTCCTTACTGCAGGATTCAGTAGTTTTAGAATCGTAGACTCATAGAATGGGTTGGGACCTTAAAGCCCATCTAGTTCCAACCCCCTTGCCATGGGCAGGGACACCCTCCACTAGCTCAGGTTGCCCAAAGCCCCATCGAACCTGGCCTTGAAGAATTCCAGGGATAGGGCATCCACAGCTTCGCTGGGCAACCTGTGCCAGTGCCTCACCACCCTCACAGGGAATTTCTTCCTGATATCTCATCTAAATCTCCCCTCCTTCAGCTTGAGGCCATTCCCCCTTGTCCTGTCACTCCATGCTCTTGCAAACAGTCCCTCTCCAGCCTTCTCTCTAAGGACTTGAGGCATCTCTTTTTATGGACCTCTTGGCACTATTGGAGACAAAATCTGTCCAACCTTTGGAACGTAAGAGTCAAGACCATGCTTATTGCATATGGAGAGGTTAATTTTATATGCCAGCTGCTGCTAGGGATGCTGAAAAGCCACCCCCTGTCCTCAGGGTGTGTTTAGCAGAAGAGAGAGGTTTTGATGTTGTGGTGAGCATATGGTCAGTATGCTGGCAAAGTCAGTGGATGGAGTTCTGGAATCACACCCGGCTCTTTTGATCTCTCCAGCTTGTGTATTTGAATTCATAAACACAGGGGTTTAAAATCACTATCTTTTCATAATCTTACACGTAGAAGGGACCCTGTATCTCCTAGGACCTGCCATAAATTAGAGGACACTCTTCTTTCTAATAAATCTTTGCTGACTGTCTTTTCTGTCAAATTTTGCTACCTGGCTTCTCCCTTTACTAAATCACACCCTTGTGCCTTTTCTCTCTGCCTGTTCTCATGCTAATCTGGATTCCTCTGTTGGTGATGTTCCTGATCAGATTTCCAGCGGGGACAGGTAAGTTTTTCCATTGTGATTCCTTTCCGCCGGCCATTGAAACGCAGTTTTCCTCATCTTAGCCCAAGAAGATCCAGAGCGTGCGCTTTGAGTCTTCGCCAGGGACTGCCCTCTGAGCCGTCTCCCGGAACGGTTCCCTCTGCCCGCCCTGCAGAAAGTGCCATGGCCCAAATCAGCAGAAGACATGCGAGGAGGCAGCAGTTTAGGGCCTCAGCAGGAGATCCCTGAAGATCGCTTTGAACCTCTTCTGAAACTCTGAAAGCTGCTGATTCCAGAGCATTTGCCTTCTCCGCCTGCTTGTGGCTGCTGCAAATGTTCAGACCTGCAAGGCTAATCTTTCACTTGGCAGAAAAGCTGCCGCTTGTTGACTAACCTGCTTGCTGCTTGCTGCATGCTGCTGCCCTAGTTACAAAGGATGGTGAGGAGCTGTGATTTTCTCTTGGGCATTACAGGACTTGTCATGTGCTACCTCTGCGATCCAGGAGGGAGGAATTGCTGTATGGCTTGCATGAAGGGCTAGTAGCCAGGAGCAGTTGGCTCTGCTGGCGTTTGCTGTGACTGGGCAAACCCTGCCTGTTTTATGAGCCTCACTTTCTCCCTCTGAAATACAAACCTGGTAATACCTACCTCCTCAGGCTTGTTGTAAGGTTTAGTTCATAAGTGTTTGTGAAATGCTTTGAAGTTGTTGTTTTAAATAGATAAAAGACAGGCAGTGTGTGACATAAAACTACAGTTGTCTCAGGTGGGCACTGTTCAGCAACAGTCCCCAGTGCTGTTCACTAGGAGTGAGGCTCCTGCACCGACTGGAGCCGGTGATGACTTTAACTGCTGTTTGTCTAACACTTATCTCATGCCACGAGGGCCGCTGGTAACAGCATAGTGCCCTGTTAGCCTTCCTCTTATTGTGTGGCTACTGGAGAAAGTACCGTAAGCTCCAGTTGCCTGCCCTTTGGGTGGTCACCTGGTGGTGGGAATGGTAGGAATGGCCGTGTCGGTCGGTGGACAGGACTCCCCTGGGAGCTGGGCGAAGGTAAACTCAGCCTGGGAATCGGGGTCTCTGGGGGAAGCTGCCAGGGCAAACTTCTCCTTTTCAAGGAGAGTGACAAGGTTTTTAAAAAAGGCAGGTTTTTTGTGATATAGCAAGAGAGTCTGATAGCAATTATAATCTCGACAGAAAAAGTCTGTTCCAACAAGGCACTGGAGAAGAAAGCACAGCCCTTCTCTTTTCTTCACAGGGCATCTTTACATCCCTGAGCTCTGCTGAGCTGTGGGTGCTTATCAGGTGTGTTGCTGTTACTCAAGAATAATTGAATCCTCCTTCCCGTGACTCTGACGGAAGGTCAGCGCAGAAAAGCATCCTCTGAGGACTGGCAGAGCAAATCGGTTATCGTGGCAATGGGAGTGCAGAACTTTTCTTCCCTGGCAGGGCTCGATCTGACCTGGAAGGCTGTCTGCTGCCCAGATGCTTTTAATCCTCCCCCAGCCAGCCCCCAGGCCAGAGCTTGTCTGATCTGCCCTGAGCGGGCAGAGGAAGGGCTGGTGCGGCGCAGGAGGTGCAGCAGCTCCGGCTCACCCAGCCGCTGGGATCAGCCCTTTTCGGTCATAGCAGAGCCTGGGGATGTGAGCTGGTCGTGTTTTGCATGTTACGGCTGCATGTCAACCAAACTCAACTGTTTGTGCTGTTGCAATTGTGTAAAAATAACTGAACGAAGTGAATTACAGATGTGATTAGCATGCACGTGTGAAAAAAGCTCCATTAAACCTTCAAACGGGAGATGGGAGTGGCTGGGAGTTCAATAAAAGCCTCTTCAAGAGCAACCCAGGAGCCCTTCTCGCATTTTGGGAATGTTCCCCAGATTTACTGGCGATTCTGCAGTGCTCGAAGAGCTCTGCTAGGCTGGGAATGCAGCTCGGCTTTGTGTCTCATTGGCCTTTTATATGACAGGGGAAGTGTTTACGTGTGTTGTAGCAACCAGGCGGTGTGTACATGGCCATACGGGGCTGCCTGCGTGACTCACTGCAAGGGAACTCGGCTTGAAAACAAGGTCAGATAAAAAGCCCACTTAGTGCAGCCAGGCAGAGGCTGGTCTGCCCGGTAGATCTAACAGCTCTGAATTGTTTGAAGCAGGAGGAATACAGAGCGGCCCAGCACCCCGTGAGCTGGCAGCCAGCTGCCTTCGACGCTGGGTACGGGGACCCACAAGGTCTGCAGTAATCGGGCTGCCGGTCCCATCGGCTCTGCCAGCAGGAGGGAGCTTCCCAAAGCAAACTGCTTCCTCGGGGAGATCTGTGCTGAGGGGACAGCACGGCTGTACGTGTCAGGTTGTGAAATGGGCTGGGGGTGGCACATTGCAAGCGGGTAAAAGAAAAACAGAACTTGAATCAGAGCTGAACCTTTCTGTGAAGCACATCAGATGGCAGCGAGCTCAGTCGCAGCACAGGCGCAGACACTGCCTGTCCTTCTGCTGGGTGTAGTTTTGCTTCGTGCACAGAGCAGGAAGATTTTTCCTCTGCTGGTATAAAAGTCTTTTGAGAAAGCTTGTTTACCCGCTGTGTTTGTGCCAGCTGGATCCAAACTGGTTTAGGGAACAGAAGGGGTTTGCGTCTGCTGACTGTGAGCCAGGGTTTGAATACCCCAGCAGGGACGGATGCCAAGACCCAGGATTTTGGACTCGCCCACTTCAAGGGTCAGTGTTTTCCCAGTAAAAATAGAGTAGTTGGAATGCCTGGTGTTAAAAATGTGGCTCATCTGGATGAGTCATGAGTGAAATAAAGTGCACAGATCATAGTGCCTTGCCCAGAGCGGGGATTTGTGTAGCAGCCACTGGTAGACCCAGGATGGTTCTTGATTGTTCCAGCGGGGACCCATTGTTCTCCGCCACAGCAGACACGGCTGTGTCTGTAGGAACATTCTCCCCACACCGGGCAGTTCCCTTCTCCACAGAAGAAACACCTCTTGAGTGGGGACGAGGAGACCCTTGGTGGCATTTGGGCAGTGCCTGGGTGTGGGTGGGGGGCTACGCATGAGGGATGCTCAGTGGCAACGTACTTGTCCCCGTTACGACGTGCCAGAGCTGTTGGTTGTTCTCACACCGGCTGTGCTGTGTATAAGCCAGAGCCCGCTAAACCAGCAGGAATGCTCCCAGTGCAGGTGGGCTTTGAGTCAGGAAAGAGACCCATGGCACTCGGTGCTGAAAATCCACCAGCTGTCCTCCAGCTGGTTATCTACGGCTCTGATAAGCAATCAGACTGAAGAAGAGTCAGGGGGAAAAAATGCAGGAATTACACCAGGCATAGGAAAGAGAGACGCGCTATCTGGGGGCCCTGACAGCCCTGCAGCGGGCACGTCACCCCCGGTCAGCCTGGCCCTGCGGGAAAGGGGCTGGGTGAAGATTGCAAAGGGTTTCCCAAGCACAGCTGGAGAAAGGCTCTTGGAAACAGTCTCGAGGGGGGAGGTTGAGAATGTAGGCATCCTTACTTATGGGAATAGCTTTGCTCGCTCTTTGCTTCTGTATTTGAGCAACGAGGGAGGCTGCCGAAAGAGGCGTGAGCGGAGTCTCACGCGCGTCCGTGAGCGATGCTGGGCTGGGGCTAGGGCAGCTGCCTGCGGGGATGGTGCGGGACAGCAGAAGTGTGGGTCTGTACACGAGTGCAGTCTGTGGGTTAGGGTCAAACAGCCAGGCGATGGCTGTTCTCAGGATTAAGTGGCAGGAATTACAGAGAGCTACGCTGTCACCCTAACAGGGGTTGCTCCAGCTGTCCCATGTACTGGGAGCTGCTGCTGGCCACGTCTTCACGGCTGTGAGGAAGGAGTTACGGGATGCTGCTGAGGTCGGATGGGTGTGTTGCTGGTGCAGCCCATTCAGCCACATCAGAAAATTCAGTCAGAAGATGGATTTGCTGGTTTAACACGAGGAAAGGTGGTTATTTATGTGGCAGACAAGGAGTTTTTGAGGTGGTGTTTCTTTCTGCACACACATGTTCTGGAACTAACAAGGGGCTGATAAGTATCTGAGTTTGCAGGATATGGCCAGTTTCCAGTGACAGTCATGCCAGGCGAGAGGGGGATGCCTTTGTTCTGGCTCATTGTGTTGACTCGAGGGAAGGAAGTGGATGGAGTTCCTGATGTTCTTGGCTCGGCAGGGCAGGGTCCCCGGGAGTCTCTGGGATTGCTCCAGCAGGTGTTGTTGTGGAGAACAGGATCCCTGCCTTCCCAGTGATGTGGGTTTGTTCTGGACTGACTTGACCCTCTGGAGGGCATGTGTATTGTTTTCTTCTGAAGTGGCTAATCAAATGAAGAAAACATATGTTGGCCACTTCACCTTAATCTTCAGAAAGTGTTTGGGACCTGAGCTGTGATCCGAAGGGTGAAGAGCCCTGCCCAGCACAGCTCTCTGCTCTGAATAAACCCAGAACAAAACCCCTGCAGTGGCAGACTGTGTGCAGTGGCAGACAGACACTGCAGCCCATGTTGTCTTCACTGAGCCCCGCGCTCTGTGGAGCTGACTTTTCATTGCTCACAACGTTTTCCCAGTAAGCTTATGTCAGTGCTCAAGTGGTGTAGGGGAAGGAAGAGCTGGGGACGGCATAGCCGGATGAGCTGAGCAGCCCCGTGCCGGCAGAGGGAGCGTCCTGTCCTGCCTCCGTCCAGGGGCTCGGGCCGGAGCAGTGGCGTGGCGGTGACTTTGGTCAGCCGGAGCTGCGGCGGGTTGGTGTGGTGGTGGGAGAACGCTCGGGGCGCGGGTGTGCAAACACGCTGTCCCTTGCGGCGCTGCGCGAGGGATCAGGACGTCCTCTGCCGCAGCAGCACCAAAGAAACCTGTGTAGACATGGGGCTGGAGCTGGCGCAGCTCTTCGGGGCCGGGCCTCAGCGGCTGTTTTGGTGGTTTGAACATCACGAGTGTCC
Source organism: Aramus guarauna (assembly GCA_013400195.1). Classification (NCBI taxonomy): domain Eukaryota; kingdom Metazoa; phylum Chordata; class Aves; order Gruiformes; family Aramidae; genus Aramus; species Aramus guarauna. Next base: position 138,972 of record VXBL01001265.1, read on the forward strand.
TGGCTCTTGACATCTGCGTAGCTCATTAGCTCATGGCTGCGTTGGTGCAGTGGCTACAGCTGTGCAAGCGTGACACGTGGAGCGTGCAGCCTTGCACAGGAGATGCCGTGACAAATTCGCCCTCCTGGGACACGGGGCAGCTCCTCTCCTGGCATCCCCAAGCCAGTGCATTCGCCACGCACTTCAAACACTCGGGACTGGGGTACCGCGGGGTCTGCCCCTTGATTTCACTGGGCCCTGCTCCTGCCAGTGTTGGACTGGGATCCCCCGTCCTTGCTCTCTTCAGCTGCTGCCTGCCCCAGGGCCGGGAATGGCGCTCGGCTGTCCTGCTGCCCAGGCTTTTCTCAAAACCTCAGCCCAGCAGCTCCGCTCTCTGCGTGCCCATTCCACACGCGGCCTTTCGGCTGCTGCTGGCTCTCTGACAGCGCTCGTCTCAGCAGCTCCACGCCTCTCCCACCCGGCTCCGTAGATTAAAACTACTCAGGCAATAAATTTCTGAGCCGTGGGCTGCAGCCCCGCAGCTGTGACGCTTTGTACAGTGATGGGCTATTTCCAGCCTGTCCTGGGAACAGAGAGGTGATTCATTGCAGTCGGGACGCACGCTATGTGCTGCTCAGATGAAAACCAATCCCACTCCAGACCTGTGCCCCTCTCCTGGGCACATGCTTGTCCTCTGCCACTGGGATCAGAAACTTGGCTGACCCGGGAGAGTGGAGAAGCTGAATGAATTCACCCCCTGTCCCGAGGAGACACAGCGTAACCTTGCAGACCTAGCTGTGTGAGTCGTGGCCACCGTCTCTGCTGCCTTCAGATACGGGCTCAGACATATTCCCTAACTTATTCCCCAGTGGAGAAATGGGAAAAAAAAGGGCGGCCTGCTCCATCCCAAGAGATGTCCCAGCCCCACATCTGGATCCTGCAGGCCTTGGGAAAGTCTGAGCACAGACCGGGGTGGCCCAGGCCAGCGTGCGCACGCCGGGCAGCGTGGCCGGACTCCCGGCTCCAGACTGTGCTGCCATCTGCAGCCCAGCGCAGCGCTGTGCCCGGGGCCACTGCGGGCCGGACCCCAGCCAGACTGGAAAGCTGGGGCAGCCAGCGGTCTGACCGAGAGAAGACCACGCGCGGGAAGGAAGCTGAAAATGCTGTGGGCTGAGGGGGGGGACACACACAGGAAGGGCTCTGGGCAGGCGCTGGGGAGCGAAGGGGCACCACATTGCTCACGTGAGTTCCCTGCGCCCCTCCACGGCAGGGTGTGGGCTGGGTCCTTCCTGGGGCCAGGAGCAGGGTGGTGTGATGGCCAGGTCCTGGGATGAAGATGAAACTGGAGGGGATGGGACTGTGATGGGGGCACAGGAGGAAGGGAAAAGTCTCCAGTTTCAGTGCTGGCCTGCTTCTTCCTGCACTGCTGGAGTCATGGGTGGGTTTGGAACCAGCCCAGGGTGAGCAGAGCTAGTGTACCTGAGCTTAAATGTAGCAGAGCCCTAAGCTGCTGCGGGTAGAGCAGATCCTCGTTACAGTAATTTATCAGGTGCACTAAGGGAGGATGAGCCCAGGCCTGTTCAGCCGTGAGTCAGAGCTGTGCTTCTGCTCTGCAGCGCTGCCGGGCAGGGGGGCTGGCTCCCGAGCTGGAGAGCCTGGGGGTGTGTGTCTCACTGGCTCCGCTCTGTGTCTTGCAGGATGAAGTGAAGCTCCCGTCTAAGCTGAGCATCAGCAAGTCTCTAAAGGAGGGTGAAAAGCTGGAGAAGGAAGGCGAGGGCGAAGAGGTGCCTGTGGGTGAGGACCATGCAGAGGAGGACCACGTCCAGCTCTCCTCAGATGAAGAGGTGGAGATTGAAGAGATTATCGAAGAGTCACGGGCAGAGCGCATCAAAAGGAGCGGCATGAAAAGAGTGGATGACTTTAAGAAGGCATTCTCAAAGGAGAAGATGGAGAAGACTAAGCTAAAGACCAAGGAAAACCTGGAGAAGACCCGTCACAACTTGGAGAAGACCCGCCACAACCTGGAGAAGAGGATGAACAAACTGGGCACCAAGATTGTGACTAATGAAAGGAGAGAGAAGATGAAGACCTCTCGGGACAAGCTGAGGAAGTCTTTCACCCCTGACCACACCATCTATGCCAGGTCCAAGACAGCCGTCTACAAAGTGCCACCCTTCACTTTCCATGTCAAGAAAATAAGAGAGGGTGAGGTGGAAGTGAAAGCCACGGAGCTGGTGGAGGTTGGTGGAGAGGAGGGAGAAAACTCGGATCTGATGCGTGGGGAAAGCCCCGAGATGCACACACTGCTGGAGATCACGGAGGAGTCCGATGCGGTACTGGTCGACAAGAGCGACAGCGAGTAGGACAGGCTGCAGCACCGAAGGGTTGTGGACGACGGCTGAACACGTTATCATTCACATTTCGAGATCTCTCTCTGCCCTGGTGCCCCAGGGGAAGCGTACACAATGCATCTTTACTACCCTGCAGAGCCGACGCCAATCCCCTGCCTGCTTGGACAAGGTGTATTTTATATTTTAGTTTTAGCACACAGAAATGTTAGGAACACGGGACTGTTTTTCTTACACTGTTAAATCACCCTTGGAGACCATTCCTGCCGCAGGCTGCGTGAGAGCCTTCTAGCACCAGACCTGAAGACTGGCTTTGCGTGACGGGGACCCGGCCCAGCTGGAGAGTGCTAAAACCAAGATAACGGCTGTACACCTGGAAAGCTCAAGTGTCCTCCATAAGCAAAGACCGGGTGTCAAGAAAGCTTCCTGCCAAGCAGCCTGCCGGCCCACGCCACCCCAGCTCCCTGTGCCAGGCTGCGCGACCATCCGCATGGGCAGGAAGACTCCCAGCCCCCAAGCTGGCAGCCCCTTCGGGGGAGCAGAGGAACTGGGATGCACCCAGCACGCGGGAGGGAAGAGCTGAGCAAGTCCTGCCGGTGGGCAGAGCACGGGCGAAGCAGAGCCAGCCGCGCAGCAGGCAGGCGGGTCTGCTCCTCTCTGCCCTCCCGAGGACCGGATTACGTGGCGGTGCCCGGGACGGCTTTGCCACAAAGCCACCCCGCAGCTGGGACTGTCGTGGGTGCCCGCGTGGCATCGCACAGCCGGGGCCCGCTGCTCCTCCCCACTGTGCTGGGGCTGTCGCTGTGACAGCCCCGGGGCTGCGGCAGGAGCAGCACGGGCCGCACGCTCCCCTGCCTGGGTTATGAATCCGGCTGCCAGAGGCCCAGTGGCCGTGAGCACGTCGTTGCTGGGGCAGGGAGCGCCGTGGAGGTGGGGTGCTGGATCTGGTCCCCGCACACCCGCAGGGGTGGCGGCAGCAGGCAGCGAGGTACGCGCTCGCTGCCCAGGGAGAGGGGACGCGCGGGCAGCGGTGCCGGAGCAGCCACCACCGGCTGCAGCTTGTTTCCAGAGCGAGAGGGGATGCGCTGATGCCATGCGAGGCTCTTGGCTGTCAGAGAGCGTCCTTGACACCGGTCCAGCGCCGGACCTTGAGTATTACTGAGCACCTGCTTTCTCCAGGGGTCTCGGCACGGCTCAGGCTCACGCCCGCATCCTGCGCTTTCCTCTCCCTTTCCCCGCTTTCTGCAGCTTCGCTCCCTGTCCCCCGCAGCAAGGCAGCGCTAGGATAGCACACACCGCAGCTTGAGGACACTACCCCGGGGCTGCCACCCTCCTGCTCTCACGCAGGCAGCCCCCCGCAGCACGACCCAGCCCCGCAGGAGCGGGCAGCGAGGCAGAAGGCTGCGTGCCTCCGCTGCTTCGCCCAGGGAGCTGCGGATGCGCCCAGGGAGGCTGATCCCAGCGGGCAGGCGAGGGACCAAGGCGGTCACGCTCATCCCCGTCTGCTTGCTGGGCTCAGCCCTTCCCCGTGGGCGCAGTCGCTTTCCTCCCCCCAGGCAGCTGGAGGGCCGCTGTTGCTAACGTAACCGAATATATAAACTCGCTTTTCCTCTTAAGAATTATTTTCCTTCTTATTGTCTAGCGCATCCAGTCTGGCCCCAGCCCCAGGGTCCCGTCCTGGTGCCTTCACTGCCGGGGCCTACGGCGGCTCCCGGGAGGTGCCTCCCCAGGGCAGCGCTGCCGGTGCCCGTCCCGGAGGTGGGGTGGGGGGGGGATGGCTGGCAGGCAGCCCCCCCC
>VXBL01001265.1:145347-160914 GCA_013400195.1 Aramus guarauna
GGTGTGGGGGGGGGGGGGGGGTCGTGAACGTGTTACAGCTTCTTCAGCAAGAATTACGTGTTGGGATGGACCCTGGAGAGCTGCTGAGCTGCGATGAGGAACAGCCAGCTGTGGCTTGTGGGCTGATCAGGGAACTCGGCGCTGTGGCTGCGAGGTCGCCCTGGGCCTCCCTCTGCCCCGCGCCGTCACCTTCTCCTTCCTCAAATCTCTGCGCCCGCTGCTCCCTTTTTCCACCTCCAGGGCTGGCTCTGAAAACCAGTGGAGCCGACTTCTCCTGACAGCTTTTTCAAAACTTGCTCTTGTGTTTGCCCAGAGCAATTAGCTGCTTTGTTGCAGAAGAACAGTTTTTCATCAGCCTGTTGCTGGTTGTGTGGCAGCGGGGCAGCCAGGCCCTGGTGCGGGTGCAGCAGTCTGTTGCAAAGCAGGGCTTTCCGTGAAGTCTCGTTGATGGCATCTGGCACTGGCGTGAATCTGCGATGCTCCCGCTGGTGATAACTCTGTTAACGTGACCTATGCAATATTATCGGTAACCGAGCTTCCTCTTGCTCGCGGCACTGCAGGAGCCAAGGAGTGCCACGGGCCCTTCAAAGCCCTCTCCGGTGACTCCCCCCGTACGTACCCCGGAAGGTCATTGCTGCTTCTTGTTGGGGGGGTGCAAGCGAGGGCTGTGCTCAGGTGTGCCAGAGAAAGGAGAAAGCAGATGAAGGCAGTTCCGGGATTGCTTCCAGGGCAGCAGCCCTGTTTCGAATAAGGTTGTTGGAGTGGGCAGAGCTCTGCCGAGCTGCCGGTGACACCACGCAGCTTGGGCCCAGCTCTTGTGCTCTTCTCTTCCAGGGGAGCTAAAGAAAGATGAACTTTAGCTCTCGAGCTACTTTTAGCAGCTTCACGCTGAGCTCTGGACAGTGTGTTTACCTCTGGGCTTGCATCATACGGTGTTTGGCCCTGGCTGCATTGGTTGCTCCCTGGCTCTGTTCCAGAGATGGGAGTAGAGACTAACCGCAGAGACAGGCAAGCCCAGCGGAATCGGAAAGGTTCAACCCTCAGATCTGTAAACCCTGACAAGGGAGGCTTCCCGGTGGCAGGGCTAGGCTGAGGAGAGGCTCCTGCGTGGGGTTTTGGGGCTGATGCGATCAGAGCTGCCCTAATGCCAGTGGCTTTGACAACAACGAGCGTCACAGGGGCCCTTCCCCTCCGGGGCGGTCGGTGCTTCAGGCTGTCTGGCTGCTTTCTGTTGATGCTGGAGGAGCTGGGGCTTGGTGCTGCGCCAAAGGAGGCAATATCTCCTCTCAGCCTTTTGGGAAGGAAAGGAGGCTTTTGACTACTTCTGCTCCCAGCTGCTCCTGCCTTCCCACATCCTCTCCCGACTCGATGATGGGCCAGGCAGCCTCCGACGCAGGGCCCCCTCCCCGGGGCTGCGTGCCCTCCTGTCACCCGCTGCGGCAGAGCTGTCTCTGTTGGCGTGAGCCCGTTTTCTAGCAAAGCCCGTCTTGAGGCTCTTCCTGGCCCACTGCTTTTGTGGTGCAACGTGGAGGGTTTGCCAGGTCAGGCTCCGGTTGAGCTGGGGGCTGTAAAAAACTCAGCGTGATCTGCTGCTCCTGCTGAGAGATCCCTCGAGGTGAGAACTGGATGCAGCGGAGCCTCTGGGGATGGTGAGCAGAGACGGTGTCCTGCCCTGGGCTGGCCGCAGGCACAGCTAGCAGGCAGCGGCTGTCCCTGCAGGCTACAGTTCCGCTCCCGCGTGGGGTGAGCCTCCCGTGGTGGTTCTGTGCTTGTGTGTGTGGTCTGCAGTGACTTCCTTTGCTTCCTCGGCCGCTCGCCTTGCGAGGAGATGCCTGCGGTGGGAAGAGGCCGAGCAGCTCATGTTTTGCTGCGTGCTAGTTCTGTTTTTCAGGGATCGGTACGACGGTGCACGGTGCTGGGGCCCTGGCAGGGTGCCGGCTTCCTGCGGCCCCAGAGCATGCGCTGCAGCAGGGAGGATCTCGTGCTTGAGCGGGAGCCCGGGCTGCCGCGGTGGCTCATCCTGCAGCTATTTGTGGCAGCAAGAAGCGGCTGATTCCTGTCCAAATGCTGCTGCTGCATGGCAGCCTTGGCTTGCCTTCAGCCTTTCGGTGCTCTGCAGATTGGGGCTCCAGTGCTGCCCTGAAATACCCAGGTTGGGGCTTTATTGTGGATGATCTGCTTGGATCAAGGGTCCAGTGAAGTGGCATCTGGTTCAGCTGCTGCCACCTGATAGGAAAAAGCCCGTCCACGAGCTGCTCTGCACCGGGTGCTGTGAGAGGCTGCCCAGCAAGCCGGCTCCTGTGCAATGGTGACACCGCAGCAGAACTGGTCCTTGGCTCAGGGCTGGGGACGCTGCTCTTGCAGGAGTCGGGCTGGGGCAGCGGCTGCCGTCTCCGGACGGGCTGGTGAAGCACCCTCAGTGCGTAGGGCTGCCATCCCGGTGGTGCAATAGGAAATGAGGTGGCTGAGCTCACCAGCAGGCAGGGGACTCTGGTGACTTGTAGGTTTTCAGTTGGCCCATGAATTTGTTGGGGTTTTTCCTCCCAGAAGAAGCACCATACGGTTCCTGCTGTAGTAGCAGCCTCCAGGACCAAGTTAAAAGGGCTGCAAGCACACTGCAGCTGCCTGCACGGAGGGAGTGCTCCTCATGCTACTGCAGCCAAACAGCCAGCAAAGAGCTGAATCCACTGCAAAATGGAGGCTTTGATGTGATGCCCAGTACACAGCCATGTGCTGCGGCTAATGGCCTGGCTGTTCTTGGTCTATGGCTGCAGAAAACAAAAGTTACGGGGCCACAAAGGCCCTGTCGCATCAAGCTGGGTCTTACTCTGAGGCAGAAAGAGCGTCTGTTGTTTCAGGCTCCTGCACAGCCCGGCGTCTCTCTCCTGCTTATTGCTCCATTGAAAACAGGCTTGGTTCACGTGGTCTTCTCTGAGGGTTGCACCAGAGGGTTTGCTGTTCAAGGTTAACGTCCTGTGGATGTTGCTCCTGTCTCTGGGGCTATTTCATGCTGTGAAGTTCTAAAAATCTCTTTAACTCCATGTCAAGTGCCAGTGTCTGTCTTCTCCCTGTGTCCCAATCCACAGCAGGACATTCCCCCTTTCTCTCTTCTTACAAAAAACACCCAGAAAAATGGGTAAACTGTCCCGTGCAGCAAAGATCAGGAGAGCACAACACACAGCAATGCTGAAAGCATCAGGTGGCAGTGATCTGATACACGGGCCCATCTTGGAGAAGCTGCTAGTGAAACCCGGCTCTTTGTGCTGTGCGGGGCCTCGGGGTGTGGGAGCTGCGGGGTGCCCATGGACCCCTCTCATGCTGCTGGAAATCACCGGGTGCTGCTCTGTGCCTCCTGGCACCCTCCTGCTGCCGGCCTGCTCCCAGACCTTCTCACCTCCTGGCATGTTCGCTGTGACTTATTTCCTTCATGCCAGCTCCTCGGGGCTGTCTCACCACCACGATGGTTTGTGCCGGCGCTGCCGTGGGATGGAGCGCGGTGCCCTGAGCTGAGCCCAGGGCCAGCCTGGGACTCGTGGCTGGTGCCAGCCCTTCTCCTGCGGCACTGGCTGCGCCGCTGCCCGGCTGTCCCCAAACCTCAGCTGGTGTGTCGCTCGCTGCGGTGACCTTTGGGAAAAGCAAACAGCTTTCCACAGGGGAGTGGCTTTCTGCTGGTGTCCAGCAGAGCTCTATGCCTTTGCTTCCTGAGCGCAGCTTGCCGTCCCCTCGTTAGTTCGATTTCCATCGATACACAAGTCACTAACTAGAAAATTGCTCCTTCTTTCTGTTGTTTTGTGGCAGTCTCTGCCTTTTGCACTTGCTGTAAGCTCTGCAGCTCCTTCCCTGCCTCCCGGAGCAGGGGCAGGCACGTGTGGCTCTGGCTGGGAGGCACCTGGAAGACATTGGCACCAGATTAAAGCCTTGTACCTGTTGCTGGTGACCTCCATGCTCAAAACTCCTCATTTCCCACCCCGCTCCCCCGGCAAGAAGGTAGAAAAGCTTTGGGAAATGGTGCTTTTCTAGGAGAAAGCTTTGCCGAAGGCAGGCGCTTGGGAAGCGTGCTGTCGTGCAGGGAAGCTCGGTGCTCGCCAGGCTGAAGCCAGACAGATGGAAGCCGAGCCTGGAGCTGCATTCCCTGTGCTCGGGGAGCTTCTGCACAGCTCAGCGCAGGTCTGAGGGCTTTAACGTTGTTAGGAGCTGCCTGTGGTGTAACTTTTAACCCTGGTCTAACCCTGTGGTGTGAGGAGCAGCGTGAAATGAGGCTTCCTACCTGTCTGGGTTGGTCTGGCCTGACTGCGGGTTGTGCCTCCCCGAGCCTTCGGCGTTTGTGGGCTGCAAGATCCTCGGCAGGGCTGGGAGAGGGTGAGGCTCAGCCTGGCACCAGGGCCTGCCTGCTGTGCTCCTTTAATCTGGTGCAAATGGCCACCGGCTGCCAGCTCTGCTCTTCTGACCTCAGATGTTTCAGATTAATTTCACAGTATGTGGTGAAAAGAGAATGAGTTAGAATCTGGGCTTTATTCAGCTTCGCAGCCAGGGTGGCTGGAACGAAACCTCTACACCGCCGCTGCTTTTGGGAAGCTCGGCAGGGCGGGAGCAGGCTTGGCTGGGGCTGAAGACACCTTCCATGCTCGCCTTGATTTCGAGTTGAGCTCTCGGGACGGAGCGGTGCTGCTGGGCCCTCGCTTTTTGGTGCTCTGGCTGCTTTGCTGCTTGCCCTGCAGGCAGGCGAGGCTGGGTTGCCATGTCCTGTGCTGCCGGGGCCTCTGTGGCCGAGCGCTGGGGTGCAGGTGGCGGTGGGTGTGAAAACGGCTTTTCCCATCCCTGCTAGGCTGGTTCCTTCCTCGCCCTCCCCCAGGCGTGTATGCCGTTATTCCCACGCTAATGATTCAGTTTCGGGTTGCGTTTCCACCTTCCCTTGACCCAGGCCTGCCCCTGGGTGATGGCAGCAGCGTCCGTCCTGCCAGACCGAGCTGCCGGTCACTCTCACCTTGCCAGAGCCCAGCCTGGAGGCACAAACCGGTGCTGGTCCCAGGGGTCTTTGAACCGTGGTAGTAAACTGGGACCGGCTGTAGGCTTGGGGAGGGGGGTGTTGCTGAAGAGGAACCAGCTCCTAGACGCATGATCGGTTCTGCAGGGACACCAGCCCTGGGCTCGTCCCTTGGGCTGCGTTGGAGTTTTGCAGCGTCCTGGGCCTGGATCTGCACACCCAGCAGCTGCCCTGGCCCTGCGCTGCCCTCGGAGGGACGGGTGCTGCCCGACCCTTGCCTGTGCCAGCCCCCTGGAGCCGTGTGCCCTGGGCTCGCCGTGCCCCGTCTGTCTCCGGGTCTGGACCCGTCAGCCCTCCCCAAAGGGGAGCAGCGGTTGTGGCTGGGAACGGCTGGCAGGAGGGAGCCTGGAGGCTCCAGGGTGCCAGCTCTGAGCAAGCACATTTGCCCATCCCAGGTCTCCGGAGCTGGCCAGGATGGCGCAGTGGAACCAGCTGCAGCAGCTTGACACGCGGTACCTGGAGCAGCTCCACCAGCTCTACAGCGACAGCTTTCCCATGGAGCTCCGGCAGTTCCTGGCCCCGTGGATTGAGAGTCAGGACTGGTAAGGCCTTGCGAAACGCCAGCGTGGGGACTTTGCTCGGGACGCCCACCCTGGGGTGGCAGCAGGGGCTGAGGTGGTCTGCAGGAGCTCTGCTGCTTTCCCTAGGCTCTCGACACGGCAGGACTGGTCTTCCTCCCCGAGGCACAAGGGGGAGCAGGTCTCTGTGCATGTGGTCTCAGATCCCCGACCAGGAGAAGGGGAGGCTCCAAAGCGGACATGTCCCCATCCAGGGCTGCCTTGCTTTGGCCTCTGTTGTAAACGAGGTTGACACAGAGCACCAGTTCCTGGATCCCATCCAGAGAGCACGTGGGACTGGTGAGGCGCTCGCCTGCACTGTCTGCCTGGCTTAAGGCCAGACTTTAAGCCCAAGTCCAAAAACCTCTCTGTTGCTCTGTCCTTGCGGGCGTAGGCCAAGGGCTCAGTTTATTGGCGTGAAGCAAGTCAGGCCTGCTCTGGCCCTTGCTCTGGTGCAGGTTAGGAAGACTGGGGTGTTAAATTGCACGGGGGGGTCTGCAGGCGTGAGCAGAGCTGCCTTTCGCGCTGCCTTGCCCCTTCCCCTGTGCCGGATGCCCAGGACTCTGCCCTCCCTTGCGCAGGGCGTACGCTGCCAGCAAGGAGTCGCACGCCACGCTGATGTTCCACAACCTGCTGGGGGAGATCGACCAGCAGTACAGCCGCTTCCTGCAGGAGTCCAACGTCTTGTACCAGCACAACCTGCGGCGCATCAAGCAGTTCCTGCAGGTGAGGTGGAAGCACTGGTTTGGGGGCGGGGGGACATTGCTGGGGGAGCCTGTGGAAGTCCAACAGCTTCCTTGGCACGGCTCACGACCCGCAGCCCTAAAGGATAAGGAGATCCCGGGAGTTATGTTGTGCCTGCTAACCTTGGGCGCTTGAACCTTTTACAGAGCAGATACTTGGAGAAGCCAATGGAAATAGCCCGCATCGTGGCTCGCTGCCTGTGGGAAGAGTCCCGGCTCCTCCAGACGGCTGCCACCGCAGCCCAGGTAAGCGACTCCGCTGTCCTGGGGCTGCCATCCTGCCGTCTGCCCAGCAGTGCTGTGTGGGTACTCAGTGCTGTGGGGAAGCTCCAGTCCAAAGCTTCCCGCTTGCTTCCTTCAGTAACAACAGCTGCTTCGTGCCGAGGGCTGGGCCGGCTGCAGGGGCTGATAACTTCTGCTCTCCGGGCAGCAGCTGCTTCCTGCCAGGATGCAGCCTGGATGCTCCCTGCCTGGGGTGGCTGCTGGCTCTGTGCATCCTCTTGTTCCTTGCGCAGGGTGTGCCCTGCACCGTGCACCTTGCTCCACAGCTAATGCTGCGAGCAAGCAGCCAGCCACACTGGGTTTTGTTGGTGAGGGGGTGAAGGCCCTTCCTGCCCTGGGTCCAGGGCCCTGGGTCGGGGCCCTGTTCTAATGCCCTCCTTGTCGCCCCTGCAGCAAGGGGGACAGGCAACGCATCCGACAGCAGCTGTAGTGACGGAAAAGCAGCAGATGCTGGAGCAGCATCTGCAGGATGTGAGGAAGAGGGTACAGGTATGTTTTCTGCCTAGGCACCTCCTCCTTTCCCCACTGCTGTGATTTAGTGCTTTGAATAAATCCCCATCTCTTGCCTTGCAGGATCTGGAGCAGAAGATGAAAGTGGTGGAGAATCTCCAGGATGACTTTGATTTTAACTACAAGACTTTGAAAAGCCAAGGAGGTAATAGAAGCTCGTTAGCATCTGGCAAACCAAAATGTGTTCCTGCAAGGAAACTTGCTGGAGGGTGCATTCCAGCCCTCCTGGTGCCTCCTCCCCAAGCAAGAAGGGTGGCTTAGGTTCAGGGCATTTGCGTGGCAATTGGAGAAACCTTGGCTTTTGTTACTGCCACTGCCTCCAGGGGAGCTAAAACACAGCTCTGCCTGTGAGCAGAGAGATGGCGCGTGGTGGTGATGGCGCTTATGTGCGTGCAGGAAAGCCAGCGAGGTGCTTGACATCGCTGCTTAACTATTGATGGCTTTCTAGGGTGCCTGATCCTTTGCAGTGGAAGTCTTTTGTTTATGTGGTGCTTGGGAGGGTAGGAGGAGTCCGTGAGCATGGCTGGAGCTTTCTCACCTCTCTGTACAGACATGCAGGATCTGAATGGAAACAATCAGTCGGTGACCCGGCAGAAAATGCAGCAGCTGGAACAGATGCTCACAGCACTGGACCAAATGCGAAGGGTATGGCCAGAAATGAGAGCAGCACTGGAAACGCGGCTGTGGGCGATTTCTTTCTTGTCTGTGAATGTGAAACTTGCAAATCTCGGAGGGAGTCAGAGGATGTTGAAGGTTCTGCTTTCTTTTTTGACAGGGTATTGTGAGTGAGCTGGCTGGACTGTTGTCAGCCATGGAATACGTGCAGAAGATGCTGGCAGATGAGGAATTGGCAGACTGGAAGAGACGGCAGCAGATCGCTTGCATCGGCGGACCACCGAATATCTGCTTAGACCGGCTTGAGAACTGGTAGGAGCTGGTTAGGGGTTGCATCAGTTGCTAGAGAGGTGGCATTCAAACACCTGCAGTGGAAATGAGCTCTTTGACTCTGGAAATGTCCTTGCAAAATGGCTTCTAATGCCTACAAGCATAAATGTAATCCACTGGTCGGACTGATCCTTGATAGTGGGCACTAGTGCTGGAGTGATGAGCCCCAGCCTGTGGAGTTGTAAAGCTGCTGTGAGAAGGTCCTTGTCCTGGTGTGTCTCTGCAGAATTTGAGCGTGTGCAGGTTTCTTTTGTAATGTGTGGCCTAGAAAAAGGCACTGTGCCAGGAGCCATGGATGTGTTCCGTTCTCCACTGGCTTGATATGGAGAGTGTCCTCTCTCGTACAAGCGCGGGAAGAGGAGGGCCCTGCGGGCTGGGACTGTGCAGGGTTTGGCAGCCAGAACTAACGCTGGTTCTTCCTGCTCCCCTAGGATAACCTCTCTTGCCGAATCACAGCTACAGACCCGGCAACAGATCAAGAAGTTGGAAGAACTGCAGCAGAAGGTGTCCTACAAGGGTGACCCAATTGTCCAACACCGGCCCATGCTGGAGGAGCGGATTGTGGAGCTGTTCAGGAACCTGATGAAAAGGTGCGGAGGGCTGGGAGGGAGTTGTGGGCAGTCTCCTGCTCACAGGCAGTGTGTGGAGGGGTGGGCAGACAGTGTGCTGGGCTGGGCTTGAGGTCTGACCGTGGTCCTTGTGCCTTTCCCCCGCAGTGCTTTTGTTGTGGAGAGGCAGCCCTGCATGCCCATGCACCCCGACCGGCCCCTGGTCATCAAAACCGGCGTGCAGTTCACCACCAAAGTCAGGTGGGTCACTGGCCCCCTCCCTACGGGTGAGGGAAAGGAGCTGTGCAGGGCACAGCAAAGCAGGATTGCTCTCTGAAGGAGATGCTGGTGTGGATGCAGCCTCCACCTTGGCTAGGGAGCGCATGAATCCCAGCAGGCTGGCCCTGCTGGAGTGCCATCTGCGTGACTCAGTGCTGGGATGCTGGCTGGGGCTCTGCCGCGTTCCTGGAGGCAGCCGGGGTTCTGGTAAATCCTGTGGGGGTGGGTGGCAGGAAGCATCAGTGCATCCCTGGCCAGCTGTCTCTGTTCCCTGCCAGCCTCGGCAGAGAGAGGCTGCTCTGACACCAGGCTCTGCCTGGAGCTTCTTCACCATCTCCCAGCTGTGCACCCGTGGCCCCTTGGCACGTGGCAGCATCTGGCCGCAGAGCAGCGTGGAGAGTGTTTGTTCAGAGCAGATGTCTGCCTGGTGTGAGCAGTCAGCAGCCAAAACAAACCCTGCTCAAGGGAGTGTTGGCATCCCCCAGTTCTGGGGACAGGTGTTGGGGGTGACTTGCCAGAGGCTGCATGCAGACGGACTTGGGGATGTTGGAGGAGCTGGGTAATGCCGTGTCCCCACCAACTTTGGTGTGAACCGTGGTGCTGCCTGCTGGGGGACGCACACAGCTCCACTGTCCATACAGCTGTTCTGCAGTCTGTGCCATATGCTGTGTTGAGCTGGAGTTGTTCGCGTGTGCAGGATGCTCACACTCTGCCTCTGCTGACTCTTTGCAGATTGTTGGTCAAGTTTCCAGAGCTGAACTATCAGCTGAAAATTAAAGTCTGCATTGACAAGTGAGTCCTGTGCTCTGATCTTGGCAGCGTTGGGTGGGATTACTGGAGTGGGACCTGTTCTTGCTACCCTTGGGTCAGGCTCCATCCCTGCACCAAGGGCCAGCGTGACCCCCAGCAGAAGGGGAGAGTGTGGGATGGTGCTGTGTCCCAAGGGCTCATTCCTGTGGTGGGGGACAGCCTGAGGGGCTCGTGGGACTCGATGTTGTGATGTGGCCAGCCCCACGCACCAGCTTGTCTGCATCAGGGTGAGAAGGCCATGGCCATGATCAATTGTCTCTCTCCCTTTCCTAGGGACTCTGGGGATGTTGCAGCACTTCGGGGGTAAGTGCAATGGTGGTTTTTGTTTGTTTGTTTTTCTTGCTTCTGCTTTTAATCCTGGCAAGCATCCTACTGCACGTTTGCTCTGAGGGAGCCCTGTCAGCCACGCTCTGTCTCTCCTCTTTCGAGGTCCCGGAAGTTTAACATCCTGGGGACAAACACCAAGGTCATGAACATGGAGGAGTCAAACAACGGTAGCCTCTCCGCAGAGTTCAAGCACCTGGTAGGTACCACAAGCTCTTGGGTTGCTCCTGTTAAGGCTGTGTGCCATCATGGTGTTGCTTCAGCCTGTTCCTTCTCCCCGCAGACCCTGCGGGAGCAGCGGTGCGGTAACGGAGGCAGAGCCAACTGCGATGTAAGTGCTGGGGGGACCCTGGGTGTGAGAGCCCTTTGCCAGCAGCTCTGGTCCCTGTCTCATTTCCTGTCGAGCAGCTGAGCCAGGAGGGGAAGCAGGAGCCCTGCCCCGAGGGGGGGTGTCCACAGGCACCCTCTGGCACCTTGGCAGCTGCCAGCCCAGCCCTCTTCTTCCCCCTGAGCAGCAGCACTGGGCCTGATGGCTGTGTCGGGCCAAGGGCAGGTGTCACCTCCGTGGTCATCGTCTCTCCTTCCACCCTAGGCCTCACTGATAGTCACTGAGGAGCTGCACCTCATCACCTTTGAGACAGAAGTGTATCACCAGGGGTTGAAGATTGACCTGGAGGTGAGCTGTGGGTTACTGCCTCTCTGCCGTGGGCCTGGGTGCAGAGGAGCCCCTGGGAGATGTCCCAGCCTGTGGTCCCATCCTATCTTTGCAGACCCACTCGCTGCCTGTGGTGGTCATCTCCAATATCTGCCAGATGCCCAATGCCTGGGCGTCCATCCTGTGGTACAACATGCTGACCAACAACCCCAAGGTAGGGCCCGACGCTGTGGGGGCAGCTGGCAGTGCAGGCTTTGGGACCAGAGTGCCCCAGCAGGCAGGCTGCGGGCAGGGAGAGAGAAGCTGGGGCAGGACCTAGCTCTGCTTTTGTCCCAAGTCTTGCTCAGGGCTTTGTTTTTTCTCTTGTGCAGAACGTGAACTTCTTTACCAAGCCCCCCATTGGGACCTGGGACCAGGTGGCAGAGGTGCTGAGCTGGCAGTTCTCCTCCACCACGAAGCGTGGCCTCAGCATCGAGCAGCTGACAACGCTGGCAGAAAAACTTCTAGGTAACCTGGTGTGGGTGTCCTGCCTGTCCCAGCTGTCCCACGGGTTGCTCCCTGGAAATATGTCTCTGGGAGAACAGCTCTATATGTTGATGCTCCTGTTGTTCTCTGCCAGGACCAGGTGTGAATTACTCGGGTTGTCAGATCACCTGGGCCAAGTTCTGCAAGGTACGACTCCCTCCCTTCCCCCAGCACCTTCCCTTGGCTGTTCCCTTCCTCCAAGCCACGCTCACAGCCTCTCTGCCCTCTTCCTCAGGAGAACATGGCTGGCAAAGGCTTCTCTTTCTGGGTCTGGCTGGACAACATCATTGACTTGGTGAAAAAGTACATCCTGGCGCTGTGGAATGAAGGGTGAGCCTCAGCCAGGATCAGGCCTTGGGGGGGGTCCTGTGAGTCCTACTCTAATGGAGCAGGGTGTCTTGTCCAGGTGTAGGTGGGCTCTCCCAGGATGTTTTTTTTCTGTCCAGGCCCTGTTGGCTAGTTCAGAGTGAAAACCCACCTGGGAATCCTTAAAATGTTGGTGGCTCTGCTGGTGGACGGGCCAGATCCTGTTGCTGCCTGACACTATGCAGAAAGCTGAAGGGTTTCACGTCCTGGAGTTGCTGCCCTGGTATCTTGACCTACCCTTGCTCTCCTCGCTTCCTGACACCCAGGTACATCATGGGGTTCATCAGCAAGGAGCGGGAGCGAGCCATCCTGAGCACCAAGCCTCCGGGAACCTTCCTGCTGCGGTTCAGCGAGAGCAGCAAGGAAGGCGGCATCACCTTCACGTGGGTGGAGAAGGACATCAGTGGTACGTTGCTCTCCCCCTCGCCGCCCTGGGTGCGGTGCCTTGCTCAGCCAGCGTTCTTGGCTCTGAAGGGAGCTTGGACTGTGGCAGTGTCCCCTGATTAGACATTTGTCCTTGTCCTGACAAGCCTTCTCCCTAGGGTGCCCTTTGCTGGTCCCTGCCTCCTGGGTGTCCCTGACCACACGCTGCCCATATGGCACAGTCTACCACAGCACTGAAACCACTTGGCGGGTCCTATCCTGCCCTGTGGTACGCTGGGTGCCTTGTGAGGCTGCGCACAGCCCCAGGCCAGTCTGTCTTGTCCCTGCTGCTCCTGGGGTGTTTGAGGAAGGCCCTGCCTTTGCCCGAGGAACGCGGATGTCTTGCCCTGTGTCAAAAGTCTCCTTGTACAGGGAAGACCCAGATACAGTCTGTGGAGCCTTACACCAAGCAGCAGCTGAACAACATGTCATTTGCGGAGATCATCATGGGCTACAAAATCATGGATGCCACCAACATCCTGGTGTCCCCCCTGGTGTACCTGTACCCGGACATCCCCAAGGAGGAGGCATTTGGGAAGTACTGCCGCTCCGAGAGCCAGGAGCACTCTGAAGCTACCGACTCAGGTAGTCGTTGACTTTCTGTGTTCCAGCACGGCTCCTGTGTTGCGTGGTGGCTCCATGGGTTTTTTTTTTTTAAGAGCTGTCAACCAGCCGGGCTCCTGTGCTGGTCCCCAGAGGGCATAGCCGCAGTGTGGGAGTAGCGGTGGGGTCCCCGTGGGGTGCGGGCAGCAAGGGCTGTGCCGGGGCTGGGAGGGTGGGTGCTGTCCCCAGGTCTGTGTCCCAGAGTGGGAGGAGAGCAGGGTTCCTCCTCCGGCAGCTGGTGACGAGGCTGCTCACTCCTCTGCAGGTGCTGCTCCGTATCTGAAGACCAAGTTCATCTGTGTCACCCCGTGAGTGTTCTTGGGGGTTGTCTGTGAGTGCAGAGGGTGTGTTTGTGTGCTTAGCCTTGCTTGAGGGGGTGTGGTGGGGTTTTTTTGGGTTGGGTTTTTTTTTTTTTTCTATCACTGCTTGGACTCTGCCCGAGTGCCGTGAGGCTCCCAGCCCGGGCAGGGGGAGACCACAGAGGCCGAGCCAGGCTCCAGCTTGCTGCCCTAACCACAGGCCTGTTCTTCCCATCCTGGGGCCCCTTTCCTCTGAAGAGCTCTTGAGACTGGCTGAGCCGTGCCTGGGGGCCCGTCACGGGGGGGAGAGAGGGTGTCGGAGAGCTCTGGCCAGGCCCTGACTCCAGAGGCTTCTGTGCTTTTTCCCTTCCTCCCTCGGACAGCACCTCCTTCAGCAACACCATCGACCTGCCCATGTCCCCGCGCACCCTGGACTCGCTCATGCAGTTTGGCAACAGCAGCGAGGGAGCAGAGGCCAACGCGGGAGGGCAGTTTGGTGAGTCCGGTGGGTCGAGGCACCCGAAGGGGTCCTGCCCGTAGCCGCGCACAGGCCCCGTAACCTCCGGCTGTGTCTCCTCCGCAGAGTCGCTGACCTTCGATATGGAGCTGACCCCGGAGTGTGCTTCTTCACCGATGTGAGGTGCTCCGCCGGCGCTTGTGGGGGCCCTCCCAGGACTTGGGCTCCCTGCCTCCAAAGAGCTCCTCTGGTCACGGCTGCTCTGGGCCTTTCCTTGGGAATAGCTGGGGGCTGGGGTCCTTGCCACCAATTCCTTTTTGCCCCAAACGAACACCCCCCTCTCCAGGGTGGTGCCGTTCATCTCCTGGGGGGAGGGAGGGACGAACCTTTTTTCTATTTCCTTCCGTAACAGTTTTTTATTATTGTTTTGCTCATTCAAGTGCCTATTAGCCTCCAATCGCAGCCTCAGTTTCTACAAACGCTTCTGCAGCCCCGGTCGCACTGCCTGCTGTTGAAAGCTGCTTTCTTGACTGCCAGACTCCAAAAGCCCGTGAAGATCTTATGAGCCCGGATTTGCCTCCGGGCACCTGAGAGGGGATCGGCCGGTCCTGACCTCCACAGGTTACCTGATGCACTGTGCGACGGGGCTCTGCCTTGCTGCTGCCCCAGGAGCCCTCCCAGAGCTCGCAGAGTGCGGAGAGATCTCCCCTCTGCACCTTTGGCCCTGCTTTTGGCCGGGAGGACCAGCACACGGCTCAGAGCTGTGAGGTGGATGGGCCCAGGCGCTCCTGCCCTGCGCGGGCAATGCTGCTGCCGGGCTCCACCCCGGCTCCGCTGGGAGCAGGGAGTTTTGGTGGCTGCCTGTGCTCGCCACCAGCTTCCTGCTGCAGGCACCGAGATCCGGCTGGCTCCAGCAGTCCCAGGGCTCCTGCTGGGACAACTGGCTTCCCTGGGGCAGGGCAGCGACGTGTCCCCCACCAGTGCATGCTTGTGAGCATGCAGCACTTGCACCTCGGGTCTGTTTTGGGACCTGGGTATAGCCGTGGAGGCAGCTGCCCTAAGCATGGCTCGCCCCGTGGCCAGGCCAGCGACAGGAGTACGGCTGCACTTCCCTCGCTGTGCAGGTAGACCCGCGGGAGGATGAGAGGCTGCAGGATCCAACGTGACCTGCAGTGGATGGCCTGGCCTTTTTCGCTCTGATGTGGCTTGTGATGTCCCAGGCAGTGGGTTTGCAGCTTCTCAGGGGCTTCGCGTGGCATTTTTGTTGGAGGTTGGCTGTCGCTGTTAAGGTAGGAGGTGGCGAGAGTTGAAGGGAGCAGGATGTTCGTAGGGGGAGGAATCCGCTGTTGGCCAGCACTTGACAGAGAGGTGGGTGTTGTAAAGGGCAGGGTTCCTCGCTCGGGGGGTCGAGGAAAGCTGGAAGCCATGCTGAGCAATGGTTGTATTTATCCAACTGGGGGGACCGTCCTGCCCTTTGGGTGCAGACACCGATGAGCAAGGCAGGGGAGGGAGAGGCAGTGGGAGAGCTGCCTTCTCCTCCCCCCCGCAGCATCTGGTGGTAACAGGGCTGTGGCTGCTCTCGGGGGTTTTGTGCCGGGGCAGGGCTGCGCAAGCTGTCAGCGCTGAGGCTGTGGGTAACATCAGCAGAGAAACGTCTTACAGGGCAGGAGCCCTGGGGCTTTACAGATCTCTGATGTGTCTTGGTTTGGCCCTAGGTGGAGAGAAACCTCGCAGCGACGCTGCTGCGGTGCAGGGTGGACCCATCGCGTGGCTCTGGCTCTTCTGCCCAGTAATGAGTGTAGGCTGGGAGGCAGAGAGCAGGGCAGGGGGGTGATCCCCGGGGACAGGGAGAGGGGGCTGCGGGGTCTGGGCCAGTCCCCTTGGCTGTGCGTGGGCAGGAGCTAGTGGCCACGGCTGTCCCCGGGAACAGGAATGCCCTTTGAGGTTGGGAAGTGCTCAGAGGGGACGAGGGCCGTGCCCCTTGCTTGCCCCCATGCTCGCATGTAGCTGCCTCCAGTTGCAGTCACTGTAGCCCTGGGCAGCATTTAATACTGTAAAAAATTTTATTTTTTTGTATATTTTATTGCTGTATCTACAGGCTTTAATTTTCTCCAAAATAAAGGCTCTGAAGCGACGTGGTCTCAGGGTGTGAGTTCAGCTATCTACGTGTGACGCCTGTCTTCCCCCCCCCCCCCCC
>VXBL01001265.1:160924-171235 GCA_013400195.1 Aramus guarauna
CCTGCACCGCTGCCCGGCACGCGTGGGCAGGCTGCTCTTGGGCCACCCGCCTTATCGGAGCAGGGCAGGGCCCTTCCCCAGGGGATTGGGGGGGATGGCGGGGGGTGTATCGCCACGTTGCAGCCCGGAGCTGGTTTCGGTCTGTCCCGGAGCAGCGCCTGGGGCTCCTCCGCTTGCGTAAAGGAAACTCTGCACCACGCTTGGGGCTGCACCGAGACCCCTGTGCCGTTCCCCTCTGTGGGTGCCTCTGCCCTGGGGGTCAGTGGGCTCTGGGGGGGGGTGTGGGGTGTGTGACTTTCCCCACCGCCCCTCTCCTGGGGCCGGGGCCCTGGGCTTGGGTGAGGAGGTGGCTCCCTGGGTCCCCAGAGGGGACCTGGCCCCAGGCCCAGGGCTGCGGGCAGAGCTGCAGCGTGGGCCTGTCCTGCCCTCTCGTGGGGACCCGGTGCTGCTGGCACCCGGTGCTGCTGGGCCCCGTGCCTCGGGCTGGAGCCGGGGCTGAGGGCGGCGGGTCCCAGGCTCTGCAGGGCCGGGTCTGGCTGTGCTGGGAGCGGCCAGACACCGACATGCTGGCTGTAGAGCCACCAGCATCTCCCCCCAAGGCTCCTGCGAGATCAGCACCCCCAGCACGGCCCCTGCAAAGCCGTGGAGCAGTGGGATCGTTGCAGGGTTTGGGCTCTGCTGAGGCTAAGAGGGAGAGATTACTGCTCTGTCAGGGCAGGATTAGCAGGGGGATTTTTCATGCAGGTCATGCTCAGTAAATCCCCCCTAACCCCCGTGGGACTGGCTGCCCTGCGGTGCTGGAGATGGCCCTGAAGCCTCCTGTGCCTTCCCCACCCCTGGAGCACCCTGCTCGGGTTTGAGCTGAATGCCGAGGCACGTCGCATGTCCCTGCTCTGGGAACCAGCCCCGTTTCACCCTCAAACCAAAGCAGGGCTCTGCACGGTGCTGGCAATCCCATCCCTGTCCCTGAGGCAGCCGCGTGGGATCGTGCACCCGCTCCCGGCAGCGGGGCCGGGGTGTCCCAGGAACACAGCCCGGCCCTAGGGACCCCCCCTCTCCTTTTCTCCCCTCTACCAGCTGCGGGATGGGGTAGAAAACCCTGGAACAAGGAATTTTCTTACTGATATGTAAACCCTGGGGTTGCCACAACCGTTTGCTGTCAGGAACGCGGCGTCCCGTCCCGCGCTCCTGCAGATAAGTGGTTTCTTATCTCTCTGCGCCCACATGTCCTGCTGTGCATCCCTGTTGGAAACTGCTGCGCTCCCCGGGTTTAGCCGAGGGCCCAGCCCTTGGGTAACGGGGTTAATTGGCCGCTGATCTCATCTCAGGGGCTGCCGTTGTGAATGCTCCGGTTGGCAAGTGCGGTGACCTGATTTGTGTCAGGAGAAAGCACCTAGGGAAGGTCCCTGTGGCACTGGGGGGGGGTTTAGCCAGGGCAGGGGGTACCTGTCCCCCCTCCTGCTGCCCAGGCCATCCCTGGGGGTCGCAGTCTGTGCGGGGCTGGGCTCCCTGCTTTCTCCCGGTGCTGGGTGCTGCAGCGGGACAGGGGTGGGAGAGCCGGGTGCTGAGGGAACGGGGTTGTTTGTGACTCCGAAAGGAGGTCACGGGGCCGCTTTGCCTCTTCCCCCGCGGCCACGGCCGCCCCCTCCAGCAGCACGGCGGGGAGGGAGCGGGGACAGCGTCTGAGCCAAACGTGCAAACGGATTAGGGGTTTCCAAATGCAGATAAGCCGCTTGGAACACAGACGCTTGCGTGACGGGGACGGCCCCGCAGGGATGGGCAGCCACCTGCCAGGGCAGCCCCGTGCCGCAGGGAGCCCAAAGCAAGGCAACTGTCTGCGCTGGGGAGCCGACGGCTTTTGCAGGGCCCCGGCTGAGCCCCACGGTCCTGCTGGCCCCACGCGAGTCTGGCCTGTGCAATATTGACAGCTCCTTGGGGATAAACCCACGGACGGGGATTAGAGAGGCTGCGGCACAGCAGCGACTTCAGCCCCAGTCCCCGCGGCCAAGTGATGGAACGAGCAGTGCTGTAAGGGGGACTGGGGGGCAGAAACCCCCGCGGCTCGGCTGCCTCCTGCCCGGGGACCTGCCAGCGGCTCTCCCTCCTCCTCCGTCCTCCCAGGCGCTGCGCAGGGTCTTCCCACGGGGAGGTGGCTCTGAACGCCCCATGGTGCTGAGCTGCTCTGCGGGGAGCTGGTGTTGCTCATGCAGTCCAGGCCGTGCCCGTAGCGGTGCCCGTCGGTGGGGCTGCAGCAATGCCAAGGGTTGCCTGGTTTGTGTGCGGGCAGAGGCACCGAACAGGGAAAGCATGGGGCTGTGTGAGGCCGCAGCCGGTGCTGGGCGGCTGCGCTGAGCATCCCCCTCCCTGCCTGCTGCTGCAATGACCCCGGCAGCTCCACCGAGGTGCCACAAGTCTCACCCAGCCCATCCAGCCCCCGCTCCCCTCACTCTCCGCAGAGCTGTGCGTGCCCAGAGCCCCCCGAGCTCGGCAGCGCGGCTGCTCCCACGCAGCCCATTGCAGCCGTCAGCCGCGTTTCAGATTGCACAGGCAGACGCGAGTCCTCAGCAGCCAGGGCCGCAGCCGGAGCAGCCCCTCCGGGCCCCCGCGAGCTGCACGCAGCAGGGCAGCACGTACCGAGCGCTGTGTGTGGGCAGGAACATTTGCCCGTGGCTCTGCTGGGTGCTGGCACCGGGTGCTGGTACTGAGCACGTGGGTGGCACAAAGGCCCCGGGCAGCACTGGGGGGGTTCATGCCCTGCCCTGGCCCCAGCTCCCACCATCCCCCTGCGCCAGCCCCTGGCCGAGGCCGTGCCCGGCCGCGTGCCCACACCCCTGCGGAGCTCAGGCAGGAGCGATGAAATGCTGCTCTGTACCTGCTGGTTTGCCCGGGGACGTGGGTGCTGTGGTCTCCCTCTCCATCCTTCCTCCGTCCAGTTGCGTGCAGCCTTCAAGGTGGAACTGGGAACGAGCAGTGGGATACTCTGCTCCGAATGCCCATCTAAGCCTCCTCCTCATCACGCCCGCGTCAAGGGCGGCTTTGAGCTGAGCTGCAGAGCACAAGCCATCGCTGCACAAGCCAAACGCTATCCCTGCCTCCCAACACGCATAAAACAACAGTCAAATATTGCATCACTCTCAAACTTTAATACGCAGCAGAGCTGAGCCAAGCAAGGTCTCGGTGGCAGCGCCCGCTGCCAGGTGTGGCAGAGGTCAGACCTGAAGCTCCAGCACAGCACGGTCCCCAAGTGCCACCGTCTGCAAGCCCTGCCGGCAGCTCCCATGCCGGAGGGACACAACCTGCCCGTTTTCCTGTGCGCATCCCATCCTGGCTCAGACCGTGGCATCTGGCTGTGCCAGCACCGATGCCAAGAACTCACCTCGTCCCAGCGCCGGGTAAAGGCCCCTGGGCTGGACACGCCGTGGCTTCCGACCATTTCTACAGACTAATGCCCCTTCCAGGGAGCTCCTCAGGTGGGTTTTTCTCCCTCTTTTCCTTCCAGAGGTGCTGTTTCCTCGGTGTCTGTCAGCACAAGGCCTGGGAATTAGCACCATGCCACCGTTAGCAGGGGCAGGAGCCCTCTGCATCCCTCTGCATCCCTCTGCATCCCTCTGCATCCCTCTGCATCCCTCTGCATCCCTCTGCCTTCATCCAGGCACATCAGTTCTGCTGGAAACCCACCAGCACAGTGAGTGCAACTGTTCCCCCCACACCATCCCCAGAGCTGAGCACCCACTTGGACCAAGCTTTCAGCACCCCATGGGCAGTGCCCCCCCAGTGCCCCCCAGTCCCTGCCTCGCCCCACTGCTGGCCAGGATGGAGCAGACGGCTTTCCCCTCCGAGCTGCCCAGTTGCCACCTCTTCCAGCTCCAGCCACTGCGGGGGGCAGCACCCAGCCCTGGGGGGGGGTGGGTTTAGGACTGCTCTCACTTTTGGGTTCCTGCTTTCTGTCCCCTTGTGCTTCCTCCTCGGCCCCGGGTGCTGGATCCCATTCCTGCCGTCTGGCCCGACCCCAGCCCATGCTCAGCTGTGCTGTGCTGCACCCGTGCCCCCATCCCGCACCGGAGGGCAGGGACCCCAACTCTGCTGCTGTGGGGTCTCGGTCCCGTTGGGGCAGCCGCGGTGCCACGCGGTCCCGGTCCTGGTGCAGCCGCCACTAAAGCAGGGTGACCAGCGGCAACGTGTTTATGGCAGGAGCCAGCTGGGACCGAGCGGTTACTGTGGCAACCTGGCCTCTGCCGAGGGGACCGCTCCAGGGAGCGCAGGGATGCACGGCTGCACCGGCACGGGGCGGGGGGCCAAGTGCTGCCCCGCTGCCCCCACTCCTGATGCCTCCCAGCCAGCCCCGGCCCTGGGGTGGGCACGAGATGCTTGTGCCCTCGGTCCCGGCTGGGCCATGGGTGCTGGTTAGGTCCCCCCATGCCTCCCTGGGTGCAGGGGCTCCGGCTCCCATCGCCAACCCAGACTGGCTGTTGATATCCTGCGTTTTTCAGTAGGCAGAAACCTGGATGTTTTTTTCCGAGCCGGATGAATGATGAGGGAACAAAAAGCCTTTGCCCAGGCAGTAATGCCTGCTGGCTGCCGAGACGGAGCCTTTGCTGGGGTTGTTCCCAGCCATATCCAAGTGGCTGGAAGCAGAGGTTTCCTGTGGAAATTCCCCCTTGGAAAAAATGCCATTTCCCAGGTTTTTGCTGGAGCAGATCCTCCCGTCCTGCTGGCACGAAGCACCATGGGGCCGAGCCTGCGCCGGTGACGAGCTTCCGATGGTGACGAGCTTCCTAGGTGTCCCCCACTTTCCCCGGCACGTCGGCTCTGAGCCGCATGCTGCTCGTGGGCTGGCCGGGCCCTGGCAGGGTCCACGCTGCCCACGCTGTGCCCCGGCCAGCCGCTGGCCCTGCTCCCCGCAAGCAGCATCCTCCTTCCCTGGGGTTTTGCATTTTCTCCCTCTCGGCAGGGTCTGAGCTCCACGGGACCCATCTGGGCTGGCTCTCCCTTGGGATGTCCCTTCGCATCCCTCAGCCGCAGCTGAAATAGCCCGGTCGGCTCCGGGCTGACCCCTCTGCGTCATGCGTGTGTCCCGAGGGATGGCAGGGCCGTGCTGGCACAGGCAGGCCATTCCCTGCTCCCTGCGCCCACCCCATCTTCGGCAGCACTGGGCGCATCCCTCTCTCCTTGAAGGAGGATTTATGGCCCACGTCAGGGAAACCGGGACACGCCGTGCCCGGACCCCAGGACAGCACCTTCCTTTGGGGCAGCTGGGGCAGGGGCAGACCCATGGCTGCTCTGGGAAGCGGAACCGCAAGGCAACGGGCTCAGCTCTTTGCTGCTGTCCGAGGCGTTCCTGCCCACTCCGCTCTGCAGAGTGCTGGGAAGAAATGCTGCGGGGGGCGAGGAGCCAGGGATGGAGCTGGCCGGAGACCTAGGAGTGACTCCAGTGCTGTGAAAACCACCGCAGGGGAAGATGTCTGCAGCTTGCTGAGCTCGTGTGACTGAGCCCATGACGTGGTCCCTGCCCGTGGGCACCTGCACCCGGAGCAGAAGGGGCTCGGAGCTGCCGAGGTGGGTGGGAGAGCAGCGTGCGGGGGGGCTGCGGTACCAGCATGGCCCTGCTGAAGCTTTGCCCTCGCTGCGTTTGAAACCGAGTGGGAAAACATGAAGCTGTGACTAATTTGGGGATTCATCTGCTTTTCGTTAGCTGGGCTGGATTATCACAACAGGGTTTTCTGGCCTCAGTGCAGTTTTGGGACCATGTGGGACCCAAAGCAGGGATGGGTTGAGGCTGGGGTCCTTAGCAAGACCTCCCGCCTCACTGATGAGCTCGAGGGGATGGAGCAGAGGCTGCGTCCTGCCCACGGGTGACGTGGTCGGTGCATTTGCGCTTTGGCCAAGCACCGAGCCCTGTGCCCTACACATCCCAGGAACAGCAGAGAGGGATGCAGAGGAGCCTCATGTACGGAATGTGCCGGAGAGGCTTTGGGGAGGGGAGAGCAACAGCCAGCAGCCTTGGGACCACTCCAGAGCCTGCCTAAATAAATGCTTCCACTCCTGAGAAATAATTAAGACCCTCGAAATGCCACTTAGAGAAGAAGGCTGCTCTGCCTGCACTCCTCATGCTCCTGCTCCAAACACAGAGGCAATTTTCTAGGAAATCAATTACGAAGCCCCGTGCTCCCCCTCTCCCCTGAATGCGCAGCGTCACTCGGCATCCTGTTGAGCTCATCTGAGATGACAACGTGTTTGGCCACAGCTCAGCCTGGACACTGTTTACCTTCCCAGAGGCTTTTTGAGACTTTCTGAGGACCAAGGCAAGAGAAGTCCTGGTAAGAGCAGGGACCCAGCAGCACCAGGAGCTTGCCAGGCTTGTGAGCAGGCTCAAGTGCTTTGCTGTGTTCGGTTGGCTGGAAAATTCACCTTTCCTGCCCTGCCTAGAGCTGCCCGTTAGATCCCCTGGATGCTGATGTACCATCCCAGCGCCGACTCTGTCACGGCAGGGTCTGGCTGCTCTGCACCGACGCAGGGCCAAGCGAGATGGTGGAGGGGGGAACGCCGGCCGTACCCTGGAACCTCCTCTGGTGTTTGCAGAGTCTGTCCTGCCCAGACAGATCCTGGGGCTGCCTGTTGCTGAGAGTGGTCCCCAAAAGTCACCACTACGCAGCCGCTGCTGCCAGGGCATCGCCAGGGCAGAGCCAGGACATCACTGGGACATTGCCAGGACATTGCCGGGGCAGAGCTGGGGCAGCCTCTCCATCAGTTACTGCTGCGGATGCTGTTCCCCCATTCCCTTCCTCCCTCACAAAGGAAGAATTTCTCTTGGGCAACATCCTCACTAGCCAGCTCAGATTTTTCCTTGGGATCTTTTTGAAACAAAACTTCGATTTGATTTGATTCCATTTGCCCTCTCAGCATGGAGCACCCTCCACTTTCTCTCCCATCACTAATTTACTCCCCCCCTTTTTTTTTTCCCTTCCTACCAAAAAGGGGAGGGAGAAGTCGGAGGGAAGTGGAGAGGGAACGGAGGATGTTTTGTCTATGTTTTCCAGCCCTCCCGAGCACATGTGGCCGTCCGGTTCTCTGGCACAGAGAGGGCTGCATCCCCGGGACCCTCTGCAGCTGCCTGGACCCGCTGTGCCCGGCTGGAGGCCGACAGCCACGGACATTGCGTGTGACCTTGATTTTCTCGGCAGGAGCAGCCAGTGCCTGGACGACTGCGCTGATGGGTTATGTGGGCCGGGGATTGTGAAAGCCATTTGTCCGCGTGATGCAACTCGCTGGAGCGTAAGCATCCCCAGCCAAGGCAGGGAGGGCAGGGAGTGTAGTCCTTTTGCCGATTTCCCCATTCCTTTCCTTTGTCTTAGTGGAAAAAGACTGCGTGGGAAATGCTGGCCCCACGCTGGGCACCCGTCCCCGTCTCACCAGGGTCCCAGCTCACCTCCTCGCAAGGTCTGGAGTGCTGGGAACGGCAGCCAGGACTCTGCTGGCAGCGGCTCAGCAGTGATGTGTCAGCCTCGTGTGTGCAAGATGCCTCCTGAGTGTACGAGCACACGCCACAAAACGTTTGGTGGGAGCTGGGAACGGCTCGAGCTGGAGCCACTCGTCCCCCCGGGGCCGTCCCATTCATCCCTGGCTGCTCTGGACACATAGCAAGTGCTGGCAGGGAGGAGGCGAGCCAAAAAGCACCGTTTTGTGGCTGGCATCTGAATGGGAGCAGGTGCTGGGGTGGTGCCTGCCCAGCCCACAGCTATTTCTCTGGGACACGTGGGGCTGGGCTAGGCGGTGAGGAGCTGGAGCTGGAGCTGGAGAAAGGCTGTTTGGAGATGTCAGTCTGAGCAGCAGAGCCCCGAAGGCCGTGGCACCCCAGGCAGGCTGTGGCTTTGCCGGCTGGAAAAGGGTCCCTGGGCATCCTGCCGCGTTCCTGCCATGGCCACAGCTTTCAGCTCGCTTCCCCGCCAGCCAGCTCCCATGGCTGCCCACTCCCGAAGGCAAGAGGAAGACAATACAAAAGCGCCAGATTAAAAAAAATAGAGGTGAGAACTTGGGACCGTGCTCTTACGTAATTGCCAAGCGATTTGCAATTGCCGGCGCATTAACTGTCCCGAGAACGATCCTGTCCCGGTACTGGCACTCGAGCAAGGAGAGCCAAGCCCATCTCTCCCAGCTTCCCAGCGCTGGCACTGGGTGGTCACCCGCCCCGAGCAGGGTTCACCCACGCTTCTCCCAGGCCAGAGCGGGACAGTGCCATGCGCCCGCTGAATTTCCCTCCAGAGTTTTTTGAGGCCGCAGAAGATTAACTGGTAACGAAAGTGAAAGCCCAGGAGATCCCATGCGGCTGGCGAGAGCACTCAAGCAGAAACAAGCACACCCAGTATTGCTTCCTGCCCAGCCACCTCTCCCTGCTGCTCTACAGCAACCGCCTGCTGCCCGGGGTGCCCCGTCACCCGGGGTGCCCCATCGCCTTGGAGTGCCAGTGCTGCCTGGGAGGTGTTGGGTACGGGTTGGCAGCTGTGCCAGAGCCTCTCGGGCTGGTGTTCTCACGGCCGCTGCCACCTTTCCCTGTTTGGGGGACACCGGATGTCCAGGTAGTGCCTCGGTTCTCCTTACAGCTTGCAGGGGACGTGGCGGCTCAGGAGAGGGAGATGCAGTGGTGTCCGTTATCCTGCCTTCACTCCCGGTATCCTCGCCCCGTTGTGCACAAGGCTGCGGCAGCGCTGGGGACCCAGCTGCGGTGCGGACCCTGACCGTGCATGTGGCCTCGCGGCATCAGCCCAGGGCCTGCAGCGGGAAAGGGCATCCGGATCCAAAGGGGAGTTCTGAGCTCGTTTCACGCGGAGGGTCCGGTGCAGTCGCTGGCCAGAGTGAGCACGCGGCACCTCTGCAGCCGTGTGTGTGGCCACCCGGTACCACAGCAGCGAGGGAACAGGACACCGGGGTCTGGGGAACCCCCGTCAGGCAGATGTGGGGAGCCCGGGTCTGGCACAGCAGGTGCTTGGCCGGAGCTGATAAACGCCACGGACGCTGCGATGCCGAGCTGGTGCTCCCATCCTGCAGCGGTCTCCATCCTCGGCTGCGGCACCACCCGAATCCTGCCAGGGCCAGCAGCTGGTGCGGCACCCCAGCGCGGACGTACCTGCTCGAGCTGCTGCTGTGCCATGCGGCACGTGCAGGGACTGAGGAAACCTGACGGGACTCTGTCACTGGGAGGTGGCTCATCCCCGCTGGTCTCGCTTTTTGGATATCTCCTGTCCCCAGAGGCTCCCTGGGCTGGCAGAGATGGTAGTGGATGGTGGCCTCCCCCTGCACCCCTGGGCTGGCCGGGACCACAGGAGCTCTTCCCTGCGAGCCCAACCTGAGCCGCTGGAGCAGCCCTGGCCCCGTGCTCCTCGTGCCGGGTGTCCCCGGTGCCCCCGTCCCCTGTGTTCTGAGTTACCAGAAGGGAGGAAGCTTGCGGAGTCGGAGGGAGCCCGGGCGGTGGCGTTACTCATCCTGCACTTGACGGGGTGGGATTTCCTTTCTCTCCTGGTACTCACATGTAAACCCCGGCAGGGCCCACATGGTTCCCATGGGAAACCCGTTCTCCCCCGGCGTGGGAGCCCGCGCAGCCTCTGCTCCGAGAGGTTCAGTGCGAGCGAAAGGCAGCCGAGGCCTGCAGGCAGCACAGCACAAAGAAACCATTAAGAAATATTAATAGGTGCAACGGGCAGCACTCGCACCTTCGCTGCAGCCCAGCGGCTGTCGGGGTTGTGCCAAGAGGGGCCGGCCGGCAGCGGGGTGGGTGGGCGGCTGGGGTGGCCACGGGGGGAAGAACCCGTCCCGTGGGCAGGGATGGTGGCGAGGAGGAAATGGCCGGAGACTTGGGGAACCAGGGAGGACGTGGGAGAAGGGAGAGGTGCAGACGGGGGGCTGGGTGCCCATGGGGGCTCCCAGTGCCTCTGGGGGCTCCCGGCGCCTCTGGGGGCTCCCGGCCGTGCCTGGTGTCGGGGACCTGATCCCGGTGCTGGTGCCCAGTGCTGCAGTGGGCTCCCCCAGTGCCCATGCTGGTGTTGGAGTGGGATCCCCCAAGTGCGAGGGTCCCGTGCCAGTGCCCAGTGCCGGTGCAGGCTCCTGCCGCTGCTGCCTGATACTGGTTTGGGCACCCCTGTGCCCAGCACCAACGCCTGTTGCTGCTTTGGACCTCCCCGGTCCCCGGTGCCAAACTCCGTTGACAGTTTGTGCCCCGCCACAGCGGATGCCGAAGCCCGCAACTGCTTCGGGCACTGACCGTGCGGGGTGCCCGGTGCCGTTACCCGGTGCCCGGTGCCGGTGGCGCGGCGGGAGGGG
>VXBL01001265.1:171589-189390 GCA_013400195.1 Aramus guarauna
CCAGCCCCGAGCCCCAGCTCCGAGCCCCAGCTCCGGGCAGGCGGGGGTGGGGGGGTGTCCGGGCAGGCGGGGGTCCCCGCCGCAGCAGCACATCGGACCGGGGCAGCGCGGTGGGAGCGAGGTCCTGCTCGCTGGCGGTGGGACGCCCGGCTCTGCGCTACCGGGGAGAGTTGAAGGAAAAAGTTCCCCCCTGCGAAGCGGGAGCGGTGACACCCTGGGGGACTGCAGCGCCCGGTGGCCTTTCACCCAGCTCATGTGCCGGCCGGGGCACGCAGCCCGGGGACTGCGAGCCCAGGGGAGCGGCGGCCACCTGTCCGGCGGGATACGGGAGCTGTCAGGGCTCAGCGCCCAGCCAGCCGACGGCCGGGCTCACGCCAGGCCGGGCTCCCGGCACCTCCTTGCCATGACGCCGAGCGATTCCGGGGCTCCAGCGCCCAGCTCGTGTCGGCACTGGGGTGCAGGCACTGGTGCTGCCGAGGACTCCCCGACTGTGCCTCCACCCGAACTGCTGACGATAGTAACACCTCTGATGTCAGCTGCAGCGTGGCGCTGGGGCCGTCGACTCGTGTGAACTCGTGGTGAGGCTTGGCAGGAGCCCGCGTGCCCTGCCGCGCGCCGGGGAGCCCCGTGGCAGAGGATGGGGACAGGCAACGACGGCGAGCGATTTGTTTGCGGTGGTTGGGGTGCGTTGCCGAGGGGTGCAGGGCACGACGCTGCTGTGGCGGGACCGCGGTGCAGGGCTGCGCGGCTCACCCGTGGCAGGGACGCAGCGCACAAAGTTTCCGCGGTGTGGGTCGCAGGATGTTCCTGGCCCTGGGCTGGCTCACCCCAACAACTGCCCGTGGCCAGGCCTGCGTCCCGGCAGCCACGGCAGGAGCGGTGTGAGCCACGGCAGCCGGCATCCACAGAGGCAGTTGGCACGTGCACTGTGGGGTGGTCCGGAGCCCAGGGCACCCGGGAACCAGCCCCGCGCTGCGGGAGCTTTACACGAGGTTTTTTCCCCCCTCATCTCTGTGCCCCGACTTTGGGAGGAAGGCCCTGTGCCTGTTGTGGGGAGTGCGGCCCTGCGCTGGCACGGGAGGGCTGGCCGCTGTTGCGTTGCTCTCTCAGTGGCCATTTCCAGCTGAGGTTTGCCGTCCTGCTTCAATGTGTGTGCACCAGCACAGCAATCCTGCGCAGGAGGGAGGTTTGCTTGGGGCCCGGCACCGAGTGTGGCTCTGCCCTGTCTGTGTGGCTCCGGCGAGGGGGAGGCGTTGGGGGTGTTGGGGTCACCTGCCTGTGGATGGCTGCAGCGAGCGCTGGGTGTTCCCGAAGCTGTCGGGATCGCGGCCTGACCTTACGTGGCTGCCAGGTCCCCACGGTGCTGGACGTGAGGATGGGGACATCTCTCTGGGTTTTATAACCGTCCCTGGAGAGCGGGGATTGTCGCTGCGGAGGGCCGTGCCGCGCTGTGCCGCATGTGCAGCCACCTGGAGGGAGGAGCTGTGGTGCAGGTTGAGGGGTGCCGACAGCCCGTGCCCAGGACACGGGAGAGCCGGGCTGGGAAGGGGGTGTGACAGGTGGCTGTCACCCACTCTCTGTTTCGTGGCACTTTGACAGTGTCCTCCCTTAAGGGGGGCGTTTGCCCCCTGGCAGTTGTCACTACGGCCACCTGGCCAGATTTGGTGCGCCCACCTTGTCCTGGGGCTGATGCTTTGGAGTAGGACGAGGGATGCTGGTGCTGGGGACAGGGAGTTGCAGCCAGGGATGCTTGATGCAGAGTTGCCCAGAACCTCTGGAGGGACCTTCCCGTCTTGCTGCAGGGGAAGTGCTGACTCCAAAGCAGCTGTGAGGTCTCTGCCGTGGGGTTTCCCGGCCCATTCTCGAGTGATAGCAAAACCCAGATACACTGCTTGCGAAAAATCCCTGCTCCTTGTACTCCTCCACAGCGTGGGTGGTGGGGTGGCGAGTGGTGACTGTGCTGTGCTGAGTACAGTAAAGCAACCCCGTCGACTGGGAAATGACTTTCTGGTTTGCAAGGAATTACTGTAAGCTGGTCTGTGCTCGACAGCCTTCGCGGCAGCCCCGGGAGCCGGCGGGAGCCCAGACGCAGCGGGGCAGCATGTGGGTCGAGCGGGACCTCCCTTGTGTCGGCGACCCCCCCGGTGCCCGTGTCGGGGGCCGCGGTCCTTCTGCCCCGTGGGGCTGCAGCGGGTGCCGGCTTCCCACCGCGCGGGCATGGGTGCTGCCCTCGGAGCAGCCTCCGCGTTACGGGGCCAAATGCACCGCGGTGGTGTCTCCCGCAGGGGAGGCCAGCGCAGGGCCGCGTGTGCTGGGGGACGGAGGCAGGGGCTCGCCAATCCCCGCCTCACCGGGATGGATCAGGACTTGGCTCTGTGGCCGCGCAGGCGGCTCTGGTCTGGGAGGCTGTGCCGGCTGGGGCTCCAGCATGCTCCGGGAGAAGTAGCCTCGACAGCTGTAATGTTTCTGTGGCATGCCTTTCCTTTCATGGGGTGTCTATTTTGCAACCCCCAAGTGTTTTGATCCCGGGAGGAAGGGGGTGGGGGTGTTTACCCTGGCACCGCGTGGCCGGTGCAGGGATCCAAGCGGCGCTGGGCATGCCTGAATTTTACATGCAGCAACAGTTCTAGCAACATCTGCTGGCTGATAAAAGGTAGGCTGCTGTGAACCGCTTCTCCTGCCACGTTGGGAAACGTCGAGGGGGAGGCACACATGCGAACACGGCTTCCTGGCCGATAGGGCTGAGCCCGACTTGCTGATAAAGCAGAATCCACCGATCTAGCTGCACCAGAGGGGCCGGGAGAGCTGGCTGCTCGCGGGCGGGCACGCTTTGTGCCCTGTGTTTTTTTTTCCCCGAGTGCCGGCTCCTGCTTTCCGCCAAGCCGGGGAGCGATGTGCTGCTGGGCGGCTTCTCGCCGGGCTCGGGTGGC
Source organism: Aramus guarauna (assembly GCA_013400195.1). Classification (NCBI taxonomy): domain Eukaryota; kingdom Metazoa; phylum Chordata; class Aves; order Gruiformes; family Aramidae; genus Aramus; species Aramus guarauna. The sequence goes on from VXBL01001265.1 coordinate 174,520, forward strand.
CGCAGCGGTATAGCCGAACCGTAACATGGTCACGACTCGCTCCCTGTTCAAACAGCCGCTGGTGAGTTTTGCAATCTCCATTTTCGCTGCAACTTCGTGTCTTCCTGTTGTTGTGAGATGTAAACGCTGGTTTTATAGCACAGCTCTGTTGGGGAGGGAATTGGGGAAAAGGCTGGTGCCGGGGTAGAGCTTGAAGAGCCTGCGCGGCATCAGCACGGCCCCGGCCGCCGCGCGGCTGAGTGCTGGGTGCGTGCTCTGTCTGGCTTTTTGTCCCTGTCTCTTGATGGCTGTCTGCAAAGCTTTTAGCAGAGAAAGAGGCAGCTCTCGCTGGCGCTGTATCTGAGCCCTTCGCGCTGGCTACAACAGCTGTAAAACGATCTCCGTCCTATTTGGTGGTGTTAACATGCGGCCCTGCCGCTTTCGGGCTGCAAGCTCTGGGTGGCACAGTTGCCCTGGCCCGGCACGCTCCGTTTATAACCCCGTTAATCACCGGAGCCCTTTGGAAACGCTTAGGTGCGGCACTCGGGGTGCAGCCCAGAGGCCGGGACTCCCCTCTGCCCCCGCACCGCCAGCAGCTGCTGCTGCTCCTGGGGCTGCGGAGCGTGTCTCAGGGCGAGGAAAGCCGAAACCCAGCTCTCCCACCTGGACTCGTTCGCATGTACTGGGGATGAACGCTGGGTTTAACCCCTGGCCGGGTTTGACTGTGAGGTTTACCTATTCTGAAAGATTTCTGTTGCAGAAACTACTGATGTTTTGGCTTTTTATTCCCGTTCTGACAGGTCCCCCTTCTTGCCAGCATCCCTGGGTGTCTGTATGCCTCCTTCCGAAGGCAGGGCTTTACCCTCCATCCCTCCTGCTCCGCTGAGCTGGTGCGAGAGCATCTCCCCGTGCAGAGCGGCTGCTGGGGTGCAGACCCTGGCACCCAGAGGGGCAGAGCACGGTGGGGGTGCGGGGGCTGTTTGGGGGATCTTAACTCCTCTTGGTGCCTGACAGCACAGGGTTTGTGGTGCCTGGTGCGGCAGGAGGCTGTGATGCCCGGGAGCAGTTTTCCAGCTGTCAGCCCGCACCGGCGGGAGCCGGGCGCTGTGCCGCAGGGTGCTGCCTCGGCCTGCCCTCGGGTGACAGGGTGCTGCTGGGCTGGGACCTCTGCGGTGGCTAGTGAGACAGAGGGCTGGCGAGCGTTTTCCCAAGCTCCGCGCTGGCTGCTGTTGGCGGCATCCTCGTGCGCAGCCGTGCGCTCGTGCCCGCGGTCGATGTTTGCTCCTGAAGACGAGGGTGCGAGTGTCTGCCCGCCTGACACGTACGCTGTGCTGTCTCGCAGTGTGGTTGGTGCCTCTTCTCCGGGCAGGGTGGTCGGGCAGAGCAGCAGGTCCTTGTCCCACCCCAGGTGCCCACGGCGTGCAGGCTGGGCTGTGGGACAACCGTGCCGGCGTTGGGGGAGGCTCCTGCACCGGCTCCCCTGCCCCACGGAGAGCACAAGCTGTGGGGGGGTGGATGTGGCCGGAGCGGTGCAGCCGATGCCCGCGCTGCCCGCGTCTTCCCCCGGCCCACCTGGGTCCTGCTCTGCAAATCCAGCCTGGCCGGCGACTGGATTAGTGCGATTGTATGGGATCGCTGGAGCGTGGCAGATAAAATGAAATTGTGTCTCCAGACCCCAATCGGGACTAATTCGACACTGAAATGAGCTTAATCCTCAGCTCCTTCCGACTAGCCCATCCCTCCTGGGCTGGTGCTGGTTTGAGCAGGGATTAGCAGAGAGCCTGGGGCTGTGCCGGAGGCGGCCTCGGTGCGGGGGGCTGGCACAGGACCGTTGGGACCCCGGGGCGTCTGCAGGGTCCCTGGGAGGTGGCTGCTCTGCTCGGGCTGGTTTGTTGGAAGGGGCCTCACGAGGCTGAACCAGCTGGTGGGGGCACGGAGGCTTCTCCCATGTCCCAGATCTGCCTGGTCCGTTCCTAAGCCCGAAGCTGCCGCTCCTTGGGGCTTTGCTGGGATCCCGTCGCCTCCCTGCCCTTCTCCAGGGCCACGTTTGGGGTGATGCCTCTTCCCTCCTGGGATGGAGGATGGGGATGGAGCCAGACCCTCCCCGCTGTGCTGGAGCGGTTGCAGCGTGCAAGTGCTTGGGGGCCGCACCTCCTGCGGGCAGGTGCTTCACCCTCAGCAGGGTGATACGGGGGTTTGGGGTGGGTCGTTATTATTGCGGAGGAAAAATACCTTCATCATGTGCCCTGACACGTGGCGGCTGCGCATCCTCTCCTGGGCGAGGGCGGGTGCCTGCCCGGAGCTGGGATGCTGTGGGTGGCCAGTGGCTCCGTGCCCATCCTGGGATCCCCCCCACCGAGTCCAGGGGAAGCCCCGGGACCCTGCGGCATCAGAGCTGGCAGCTCCCTGCGGTGCCAGCCCCACAGCTGGTTAATTCGGCTGCTTGGCCCCAGGGAGTCGGGAGTAATTAAAGCTCTGCCCAAGCTTCTCTAATCCTGTCAGCGGGCTTACGGCGGGGGTAGCACCAGTGCTGGCGAGGATTGGGCCCCCCGTGGCGGATGTCCCACAGCATCCACGCTGGACTTGTGCCCGTGGGGGCCGGGTGGGTGCTCGGCTCTGCCGGAATGGCTGCGCAGCGTATCCTGCCCACCGGTGCCTGGCTCCTGCTCCGGCGCTGGCTGCCTGTGGCCAGCCGGGTGGGCAGGCTGCCAGCACCGCGCTGCCCTGCTCCGCTCAGCCCCCCGGCCCCCCTGGTGCCCAGACAGACCCCCCGTTGTTCCCGAGCAGCCGCAGCCTCCAGCCCAGCCTGTGCAGGATCCGATGAGCTCGGCCGGGGTGGTGGCAGTGTGGCCGTGGTCTGTCCCCCCCCACCCCCCACGGGGACCTGGGCGATGCTGGTGCCAGTCCTGCTCTGTGCTCGGCATTTGAGGGAATCGTGCCGGTGCCGGGGCAACGCCTGTATCTGGCCGCGGTTGCACCAGGGCAACTCTCAGTGCACTGGGGTGATTTTCTCTCTAGGTCCAAGCCCTTGGATTTGAGGGATTTTGCTGGGATTTCGTTGGGTATTTTGGTGGTTTTGGTTTGACGCAGGTTTCTGAGCTTTTGTGGTTGGAAGGGAAAATCTGAAGAGCAGAGAAAAACCGTTCCCAAGGGTGGCAAACACCAGCGGGGCAGGTACAGCCCCAGGGCTGCGATGTGAGCCGAGCTGCAGGCAGCCCCCCGGCTCTCTGAGCCCCCCCAGCACTTGTGCAGCGGTGCCGGTCCCTGCCGGGGTGTCTCCACCTGCCTGTGGGGCCGCTTTCTCCCTGGGCAGCATCGGGCTGCACGTGGAGTTTCCTTGTTCCTGTAACGGTACGAGTTCTCTATTTTTGCCTCCCAAAGTTGCCAGGAAACCCGGTTGGTCCCAGCGCCGCCAGTCCCGGTTCTGCCCCGCTGGCTGTTGCCTCAGCCCTCGAGGTGGGGGCACGTTGTGTTTCCAGAGCTGGCCGTGCCTCTTCCGTCAGCCCTGCGGCTCCCGACCCTGCTTGCCTGGCCCCGGCACTTTCCAGCGTGGGCCGGGGGTTCTGGCGTGCCAGGGCGGTCGGCCGCCGCTGGGGCGAAGCTGTCGGCTGCCGCCGCTCTTCTGCGGGAGACAAAACAAAACCCATCAAAGGACCGAGCTTCTAGAAGAAGCTTGCCTCCCGCGCCGGGCAGGCGCTGCCACCTCCCAGCCGAAAGCTGGAAACCACAGGCAAGCGTGAAACGGGCCAGCCGCCCCCTTCCCATCGCCGCAGCCCTCCGCGCCGGCTCCGCCGCACGCCTGGTGTCTGCCAGCCCCAGCCGGCAGCTCCGAGCGGGACCAGGGGGCTTGGGGGGGGGCTGCTCACCGGCACCCCAGTGTTCCCAGTGCGGGCTCTTCCCCGGCGCTGTGTGCTGGGGGGGGTGTGAGCAGAGCTGGGGGGTGTGTGTGTGTGCAGGTGAGTCAGTCCCGTCTCCCCCCACGCTGAACTCCTGCAAGTGGTCCCTGGGGTCCCATCCCCGGCTGCCCGCAGGGGCTCGGGGGGGCTCAGCCACCTCCGTCCGACCTGCTGGGGGCAGAGGCTGTGCCCAGCACCGGGGGGGCCAAGCATGGCGGGGTTGCCGGCCCCGCTCCCTCGGCGTGCACCACGCACGCAGCAGTGGCGGAGGAAGCTGCTGGCAGCCCTGGGGCTGGCTGCCCTGCGCAGGCAGCTGACATTTTGGAAGGAAATAGCTGCTTTCTGCTCCTTCCTGTAGCACGCACCCTGTGAAACGGCTGCCCCGGGAGCCCGGCTTTGCCGGCAGCGCCTGCCTGGAGCCGTGGCCAGGCTGCCGTGGGGCCAGGACGCCAGAGTGGTGCGTGGGGCAGAGTCGTGCACAACCTTGGGTGAGTGCGGCTGCGGAACGGGGCACCCCTCGCTGCCGGGGCTGCCGGGGCTGCGGTTCCTGTGCCCTGGAAGAGCTGGGAACCGTGCTGAGCCCTGGGGCTCTACCGGACCCGCCAAGCTCGTGCTTGGGGCAGTCACCGGCTGGGATGACCCTGGGGCTTTAGGGCCCTTCGGGTGGGTGCGGAGCCCTCTGTGCCCCCCAGCTGTGGGGCAGGACGTGGTGCCCAGCGGCGTTCGCCGCCTGCGGCAGGCAGGCCCGTGTGCGAGGGTGAGGAGGGGGAGCTGGGGGAGCCCTGGGCAGGGTCCAGCTGAGTGGGGCCGTTGGCTGCCCAGGGGCTCCAGTGTGTCCCCTGGGGTGAGCTGGTTTGGGCAGGAGGGGGAGCCATTGTGGGCAGGAGGGGTGGGTGTCTGTGTCGGGGGGAACCGGAGCCCTTCTGCGTGCTGAGCGGCTCCTTTCGGCTACCAGCACCGCCATTCCCACGACCTGGTTGGGGGCCGGATCCTGCCCTGGAGGGACCCTGCTTAGGGCTGCCCTTCTTGGGGGACATAGGATTCCTTCCCACTGGGGCTGCTGGGGGGCAGGAGCAGCGCTGGCTGGGGCAGGACCAGAGCCCCCCCCCCGCCCCGGCAGCACCGGCTGCGAGACACGCAGGGTCCAGCCCAGCGGCTCTGAGCGAGGCCGGCTCTGACCTGGAAGCGATCGAGGGCTCCCGGAGGTGCCGAGAAACCACGTGTCTGTCTGTTTACTGCGGCGGGAGGAGGCAGCCGTGGCGGGTGCAGGGCTGCTGTCTGTCAGAGCCCAGCACCAGGGGCAAAGCGCTGTGCCCCTGCCCAGAGGAGACGCTGCTCCAGAGATCCCCCCGGCCTGGGAGAGCACTGGGCAAAGAGGCAGCGCGGGAGCCACCGCGGTTGGAGGGGCTGCGTGGGTCTGATGTGTGGGACCGGAGGGGTTAGGGGCCAGACCCCTTTGCCATGGCCCCCCCCCAGGGCTTTGCCTGACTCTTGGCCCCTGCCCAGCCCTGCAGGGCACAAAACTGGGCGCAGGGCTGTCATCGGCGGCTGTGCCAGCGCCAGGGCAGGGGTGCCCTGCCCGTGGGGATGTCCCCGTGGTGTCTGTGCGCTGCCAGCATCCTGCGGCTGCATACAGCGAGCATCCTCTGAGCATCCTGCGGCGGTGCGTGTGCCAGCCCCCGGGCGGGCACTGCCCCCGTTGGGGTTTTGCTGTGCCGGTGGCACGTGGGAAGGCGCCACCGCCGCCGGCCTCGCCCCGTGAGGCATTTCCCTCCTTTTGTCTGCCCGCAGACGTGCTCTGGCTCGCTTTGGCTTTCCTGCAGCTCGTGATGATGGCCGGGAGGTGACACTGCTCCTGCCACTCTGCTCCTGCCACCAAGGGCTGCCACTGCGGCCGTGGGCCGTCCCTGGTGCGGTCACATCGGGTCCCCTGGCCATCCCCGGCCCCAGCGGTGCTGCCAGCCTCCTCCTGCCTGTCCTCTACCCTGCCTCTGCCTCTCTGGGCACCCCTTTTGGGTTGATTTCACCCATTTTGCAGCCCGTTTGGCGGTACCTCCCCATCGCAGCGGGAAGCGGGGCTGTTGGATGCAGAAGTGGCGACTGCTGGCATCTCCCTTCCCTCTGCGCCTGCTCTGCCCGTGCTGTCCCCACGGGGCCGGGGTCCCTGTCCGTGGCACTTGTCCTACCTCCGGGAAGCTGCCGCGTGCGCCGCTTCGCAGGCGATAAGTCACCGGTGAGCCGCGTTGCTGTGGCTTGTTGAGTTGCTGCTGGTTAACCGAGCTGCGGTAATGGGTGGCTTATAGCTCGCTGCCAGCAAGTAAATGCAAAGTATCTTAAACCACCGCAATTATCTGTCTCTTGCAGTTGTTTGAGTGTGAGCGTGGCCGGCGGCTGCAGCACGACTGACCCGTGGCAGTGCGTGACGCTGCCCATCCCTGCCGGGGTGCGGGAGCCACGGTGAGCACCATGGCTGGTGGGCTGCGGACGGCGCCGGGGGTGGGTAAATGCCGGCGGGCTGGAGCAGGACCCGTCTGCCCGACCCTGGAGAGGTTTCCTGAGCCAAGCGGCTGCAGGGCTGGGGCGATGCATCGGCAGGGATAACGTGAGGAGGGAGCCGGTCCCTGGGTGCAGGGATGAGACCGTCCCGAGGCTCCGAGGAGGTTCCGGCAAAGCACTTGCCGGCGGTGCTGCCGAGGAGCGTGGTGCTGGGCATGGACCAAGCCGGGGTGCTGGCTGGGCACAGGAGTGCAGGGGCTGCCTGGAAAGGCCGGCGGCTCCGGCTGCGTGGTGGGACCGTGGTGCTGTACCTCTTGCTGAAGCAGAGCTGCTGCCCCAGCCTTGCTGGGTCTCGTGGCTGGAACGCCTTGTTTGCTCACGGCAGGCAGCGCTGGTGACTTGTGCCAGGGTGCTCGGGGGCCCTGTGGTCCTCGGGGAGGTTTGGTTTGTCGATCCATGGGTGAGACACGAGAGACAAAAATAAAGTGCTTGGAGAAACACCCACTGCTGCATTGGTGATGCCCGTGGAGGTCATGTCCAAGCCTGGCACGAGTGGTTTTTTTGGGGTGTGCTTATCCACCGGGGTGGCACGGCCCCGGGGACAGCCCTGCCTTCGGTCAGGGCATGTGCCGGATGAGCCGTGCTGCCGTCGGCTGCCACCCGGTCCCCTTGTAAAGGCTGACACGATGCTGGCTCGCCTTCTGCTGGGCGCCCCAGCAATGATGCTCCTGCTCCTGCTCTGAGTGCCCAGCGCCGGCCGAGCGCGGTGTCTGCTGGCTCACCGCAGCAGCAGCCTGAGACTTGTTGCTTAACAACACGCTGGAGTGGAATAGGAAGTGTTTTGTCACCGTGAGATGGGAAGAGATCACCATTTTCTCGATAGGCAGGGCAGCATTTGTTTGCTCTGTGTCCGCGCAGATGTCCCCGCCGCTCCGGGAACTTTGGCTGTTTGTGGCGGGATGGTGCCAGCGCGGCCGTGGCTGCTCTCCTTGGCTCTGCCGGGGCAGCACTTCTCACCGATGCCTCTTATCAAGCATCCGCAATTTCTAACTGCCAGCGTGCATCCTGCTGTCGGCCATCCTGCCTTCCCTTCCCCTCCTCGTCTGCGTTTTTATGCCTCCCCAGCCCTCTCCTTGCCAACAGGATTTCCAACTTGGTGATTTCTGTGAATATGGAAACGTTCCTCCCTTTTTATAGGGGAAAAATTCATTTTTAGCCAACTCTCGGTTATTGTTCCTCTTCCTGCGCAGGGGGTGGGTGCGCAGGGCTCGGGGGCTCCAGCCGTGGCTGCTCCGCCTGGCCCTGCTGCCATCATCCCGTGCCGGGCGCTCCCCCGGCGTACACTGCTGCCCGCGGGATGGCACTGGCTGCTTTTGGAGTCCCTTGGGCCACCGGGTATTTCTGAGGCTGAACAAAGCGTTTTAGGGAGGGAGGGAAGCGCAGTCCCCGCTGGTGTGGTCCCCAGCTCCTTCTGCTTGTCACCGGCTGGTGCGGTAACCGGATCCGGTCCCGGCCACTTGGCCTTGGGATGCAGCCGGTCCCCCCGGCACCTCCACACGATACCAAACCCCAGGTGGTTTGTGGGGTGTGTGTGTAAATGCTATTTATTGCCGCATCCTTGGCTCGCATGCAAACCCCCCCAGGCCCTCCCTCATTGCTCACCATCCCGTCACCCTCAAAGACTCGACCGCCAGGTTGTTTCTCCAGGCCCCACCAAGCTGCACACACAACTGTGGCTTTTTACAGGCGCCGTCCCTGCCCGTCCTTTCTCGCTGCCTGCCGTGGCTGCCCCGTGTGAACCGGGGCACTGGAGCCGCGTGGTGAGCGGGAACTGGCATCGCTCCTGCACGGAGCCAGAGCCGCCCTAAAACTCGCTTTGGGAAGCTCTGCGCTCCGCACGGCATCTCCTCTGTGGTGCTGGCGCACGGGACGCGCGGCAGCCGTGGGACCGGGGACCTGCTGGGGGCTGCGGTGCCGTGTGGGCCCTCGGGGCCGCTCGTGCCCGTCCGTCTGCCGGCGCTGCCAGGGTGCGGGCAGGAGCTGGGGCAAGCACGGGGGGTGGGTTCTGCTCTGCGTCACCCTGGATTTCTCACCAGCCCTCCCCCCCCACCCCCCCCGGCCCCGTTTCCTCATTTGCGTGGCCGGCGATGGCTGCGATCCTGCGGCGCAGCAAGGGGAAATGATTACCATGTGGAGAGTCAGCGCAGAGGCGCGTTCATGGCCTCAGACCCCTCCCAGGGCTCTTCCTAGAAAAGAGCGTTGACTCAGAGCCGGGGTCCCTTGTCCCTGCTTGGCCCTTCCTTCGGCAGCTGGAGGTGGCTCCGGCAGCACCGGAGAACACGGATGCTTCTGCAAAGAGCTTTGGGAACCTGGAGTTTCCTGCAAAGGGTTTGTGGGGGTCGGACCCCCCCACCCAAGGGTGCAGCACCCAGCCTGGGTGCGGTGCCCTGCTGAGCCGTGTCCCCGGCAGGTGGTGAGCCATGGCGGTGTGGATCCAGGCGCAGCAGCTCCAAGGCGAAGCCCTGCGGCAGATGCAGGCGCTCTACGGGCAGCACTTTCCCATCGAGGTGCGGCACTACCTGTCACAGTGGATCGAGAGCCAGGCATGGTAGGTCAGCGGGGTCCCCGTTTCCGTGGGGGATGCTGGGCTTGGCAGCACCCGCCGTTGGGGTGCCGGCGGCTGTCCCCTTCTGCCGGGGGCTGCCCTGATGCCACCGCTCTGCTCTGCACGCGCAGGGACTCCATCGACCTCGACAACCCCCAGGAGAACGTGAAGGCGACGCAACTGCTGGAGGGGCTGATCCAGGAGCTGCAGAAGAAGGCAGACCACCAAGTGGGAGAAGATGGCTTCCTGCTGAAGATCAAGCTGGGGCACTACGCCACACAGCTACAGGCAAGTGGGGGGTCCGTGGGCAGGGGCTATGGGGCCGGGGGGGTGTCCCTGCCCCGTGCCTGGCTCAGGCTGCGCTCTCCCTGCAGAACACGTACGACCGGTGCCCCATGGAGCTGGTGCGCTGCATCCGGCACATCCTCTACCACGAGCAGCGGCTGGTGCGGGAGGCGAACAACGTGAGTGGGGGCCGTGGGACGTCTGCAGCACGAGGCGGGGGGCAAGTGAATGAGTCCCACAGGATGGGGGGGATGCTTGGGGTCTCCAGGACTGGGATGATGGCAGCGCCTGCTCTGGGTCCCCACTGTCCCTAGTGCCCAGGGGGATGGTGGGGGGTCCCCTTGTCGTGCTGAGCGCTCCCTGTGCCCCGTGCAGAGCCCCTCGCCGGCTGGCACCCTGGTGGACGCCATGTCCCAGAAGCACCTGCAGATCAACCAGACCTTCGAAGAGCTGCGGCTCATCACGCAGGACTCGGAGAACGAGCTCAAGAAGCTGCAGCAGACGCAGGAGTACTTCATCATCCAGTACCAGGAGAACATGCGTCTCCAAGGTGGGTGGGGGGCCAGGGGAGCGCAGGGACGGGGGTGCTGGCGGTGCCGGCTCTAACACCGTGCCCCGTCCCCCAGCCCAGTTCTCCCAGCTCTCCCAGCTGGGCCCCCAGGAGCGCCTGTCGCGGGAGACGACGCTGCAGCAGAAGAAGGCATCGCTGGAGGCCTGGCTGCACCGGGAAGCCCAGACACTACAGCAGTACCGCGTGGTGAGTGCTGCCGCCCCGGCCCTGGGCCAGCTGTGCCGCCGTCCCTGAGCCCCGTAACGTCATCCCGCCTTGCAGGACCTGGCTGAGAAGCACCAGAAGACGCTGCAGCTGCTGCGCAAGCAGCAAACGACCATCCTGGATGACGAGCTGATCCAGTGGAAGCGTCGGCAGCAGCTAGCGGGGAACGGGGGCCCCCCCGAGGGCACCCTGGACGTGCTGCAGACCTGGTGGGTGCCGGCACCGGCCGTGCCCAGTGGGGCGGGACGGGGTGCTGAGCCTCAACGTGGTACTGAGCCCCGCTTCCCCCAGGTGTGAGAAGCTGGCAGAGATCATCTGGCAGAACCGGCAGCAGATCCGCCGGGCCGAGCACTTGTGCCAGCAGCTGCCGATCCCGGGCCCGGTGGAGGAGATGCTGTCAGAGCTGAACAGCACCATCACCGACATCATCTCCGCCCTGGTGACCAGGTAGAGGTGGGGGCCCAGCTCAGTTGAGGCACCCAGCAGGGTAGGGGGGGCTGGGTTGGGGCTGCTCTGCCCGCCTGCCCCTGACCCTCATGCCCCCCCCTCCCCAGCACCTTCATCATCGAGAAGCAGCCCCCCCAGGTGCTGAAGACACAGACCAAGTTCGCAGCCACCGTGAGGCTCCTGGTGGGGGGGAAGCTGAACGTGCACATGAACCCCCCCCAGGTGAAGGCCACCATCATCAGCGAGCAGCAAGCCAAGGCCCTGCTGAAGAATGAGAGCACCCGCAAGTAATGCCCGGGGGGCTGAGGGGGTGCTGGGGGGGCGGGACGGGGCTGCTGGGCTGCTGAGGAAGCAGGACCTGGAGCGGGGGGTGCACCCCAAGTCCTGCTGGTCCCCCTGACCCTGTACCTTCCCACGGCAGCGAGAGCAGTGGGGAGATCCTCAACAACTGCTGCGTGATGGAGTATCACCAGGCCACGGGGACGCTCAGCGCCCACTTCCGCAACATGGTGAGTGCTGCCGGCTCCCCCTTCCTGAAACATGCTCCCACCTCCTGTCCCTTCGTGTCCCCCCGTGTTCACCTCTCCTGTCCCCATCTGTGTTGCATCCCCGGTATCGCCCCGTGTCCCCATCTGTCCCTCCATGCTCACTCCTCGTGTCCCTGCAGTCCCTGAAGCGGATCAAGCGCTCGGACCGCCGCGGGGCTGAGTCAGTGACGGAGGAGAAGTTTACCATCCTCTTCGAGTCGCAGTTCAGCGTTGGTGGCAATGAGCTGGTCTTCCAGGTGAAGGTAAAGCCACCAACCATGTCCCCTCTGCAGGGTCTGGGCCAGCCGTGGGGCAGAGATGTGGGGCAGGGAAGGGTGTGAGGTCACGGGGCACCAGTGCAGACTGGGGTGGCCTGGGGGGGGGGNAGCCCATCCTGGTCTCCTTCCTCCTGGCAGACGCTGTCCCTGCCCGTGGTGGTGATTGTGCACGGGAGCCAGGACAACAACGCCACGGCCACCGTGCTCTGGGACAATGCCTTCGCCGAGCCTGTGAGTGCCAGTGCCGGGGAGTGGGTGTCAGGACAGGTCCCGTCCACGCTGGGGGCGGGGGGGGGCTGTAGGGGTTGGATTCTGTCTGCAGACGGGCAGAGGTGGCAGGCAGAGCTCAGCACTGACCCTGCTCCGTGCCCCCCAGGGCCGCGTACCCTTTGCTGTGCCCGACAAGGTGCAGTGGCCGCAGCTCTGCGAGGCGCTCAACATGAAGTTCAAGGCAGAGGTGCAGAGCAGCCGTGGGCTGACCAAGGAGAACTTGGTGTTCCTGGCACAGAAACTCTTCAACAGCACCAGCTCCCACCTGGAGGACTACAGCAGCACCACGGTGTCCTGGTCCCAGTTCAACCGGGTGAGCGGACTGGGCTGTGTGCTGGGAGAGCCCCGGGGTCCTGCTGTGCTTTGCTGCTCCCGCAGTACCAGCGCTTGTGCCGGGGGACACGTCCCTCCCGTGGAGCTGTTTTATTGCTGGAGTGGTGGAAAAACGAGACGGCTGTCAGCTGCAGTGGGGCGGGAGGTGTCACCTTCCTCGCGTGGAGGGACACGGGGTGCTGTAGGGTCCACAGACGGGTTCTGCGTCCTCGGGGAGGCATTGCGGGTGCTCCCCTGGGGCTGTGCTGCCTGGCCGAGCTGACCTGTGCCTGGTTTGGCAGCGCTGACGGGTTTCCCGCAGTCCGGGTCCCCAAGTCTCTGCTGCTGCACCAAACGCTTGCGCTGTTTAACAGCAACTAAGAGGCTGGAGGCAGGAGTGCTCATTTTCTGGGGATTTCACAGGAAAACCTGCCCGGGAGGAATTACACCTTCTGGCAGTGGTTTGACGGGGTTATGGAGGTGCTGAAGAAGCATCTGAAGCCGCACTGGAACGATGGGTAAGAGCCGCCCTGCCCCGTGCTGCCTGGCCCCGAGCTCCCCGGCGCTGACGGCTCCGCTCTGCCTAGGGCCATCCTGGGCTTCGTCAACAAGCAGCAGGCGCACGACCTGCTCATCAACAAGCCCGACGGGACCTTCCTCCTGCGGTTCAGCGACTCGGAGATTGGCGGCATCACCATCGCATGGAAGTTCGACTCCTGTGAGTGCACACTGGGAGTTCCCGCGCTGTCCCTGGCCGCAGTCTGGGACTCACTTGCCTTGTGCCCACGGGGCTGGTGCTGCTGCTCCGGCACCTCCTGTTTTGGCCGGGCAGGCAGGAGCCTTCCTCAGGAAAGGGGCGAGCACGGGAGCCTGCGGGAATGCCTTGGCCGCCCTGTGGGGAACGGCGCTGCCGTCACTCGCTGCAGCCATGGCCACATCCAGCCCAAATGCTGGCGTTGGTGGGGAGGAGGGATGGGGCCAAGCAGTCCGACCCAACCATGGGGACTGACTTGGGGCTGTATGAAACGCAGCGATTCTGTGGCGCTTCCCGGTGCAAGGGGTTTGCGTGGGTTGCCTGACCTCGAGCAGCAAATGGGCTTGTTACTGTTCTTCATGAGAGCATCCTTTGGAGGGTCGCGTGGCCGAGCAGCACCGCAAAGCCCCACGCAGCCCCCCGTTATCAGGGGGGACCTGCGCCCCATGTGTCCGGATGAGGCCAGACCTGCCTCAAGTTCACTGTGCCTCCTGGCTGATCCTGTCTTCTGGTGGCCTGCGTTTTGTCCTTAAATGTTGCTGGGGGAGGGATGCAGCGTGGGAAATGCTGTCTGATGTTCAGCGTGATCTTGCAGCCGATGTCCAGAGTGGGGCCAGGAGCCGCCACTGGCTCCGGGCATCACCGTGGTCCTTGCTCTTGTTTTCCAGCTGAGAGGATGTTCTGGAACCTGATGCCTTTCACCACCAGGGACTTCTCCATCCGATCCCTTGCCGACCGCCTCGGGGACCTCAGTTACCTCATCTATGTGTTCCCCGACCGGCCCAAGGACGAGGTCTTCTCCAAGTACTACACGCCGGTTCTCTGTGAGTCCACGCCAGGTAGCGCTGCCCCTTCACCCCACACGTATCGCTCTCCTTTGTGCATCCCACTGGGGTGGAGCTGGGGCTGACGGCATCCCCTCGCCCTGGGGCCGCATCCAGCTCTGCAGGGGCTCTCAGCTGGCCCTGCATGAGCCCTCAGCCCCGCCGCAGGCTTGAGGCATGCGCCAGCACCTCAGGGCCTCAGTGCTGCCTTCTTTCCTCTAGCTAAAGCCGTGGATGGATACGTGAAGCCACAGATCAAGCAAGTGGTGCCAGAGTAAGTCTGACCCCGAACACAGACCCTGCGTTGTCCCATGGGATTGTTCCCGGCGAGCTGGCTGGGGCGGCCGGCAGCACAGGGCACCTCTGCTCTGGGGCTCTGATACCACCACTGGCCACCTCGGTGCTGGGGGCTGAGGAACGTGGGCCTGTGGCCGAGGCAGGGCCGTGTGTTCCCCAGGAAGGCGGACACCCCCCAACCGCACACACCCCCCCCCCCCCACGCTGCCACCCAGGGGACTGGGGACCCTGCAGGTTGTCGCTGTTTGTGGGTGTGGGGTTTGGGTCCCCTGCCTGCACCCCACCAGCCTCGGGAGATGCCGGTCGGAAGCAGTGGGAATTCCTGGAGCACAACTTCATCCTGTCCCATGTCAGCACTCACGAGCCCCCCCACCCCCTCAGGTTTGCCAGCGCATCAGGTGATTCTGCCCCTGGAGGTGCCACCTACATGGACCAGGCTCCCTCGCCCGCCGTCTGCTCCCAGCCCCATTACAACATGTATGCCCAGAAGTAGGTATCACGTCCCCCGTCCCCATCCCGTCGCAGCTGGTTCCCCTCCCTCACCCCCTGCCTCCCGCAGTCCTGATGCTGTGCTGGACCCCGAGGGGGACTTTGACCTGGACGACACCATGGACGTGGCGAGGCACGTGGAGGAGCTGCTGCGGCGCCCCATGGACAGTCAGTGGATCCCCCACGCCCAGTCGTGATGGGCGAGCGCCCGGCCCCCCGGCCCCGGCACTGCGGGGTCTGTGCTGTGTTTGTGTCTCTGTGCCGGGGGGGGCAGCGGGTGGGCCCTGCCCCAGAGATTTGCTCTGTGCTGCCCCAAAACGCAGGCTGGCGTCCGGCTCTTTGGTGTTTATGCCCTTGTATAAATGGCAGCGGATTTGTCGCATGGTTTTCCTGTATGTTCCTTTTAAGAGGCCCAGCTTCGGCTTTCCGCTTCTGCAAGCACCGGCCCCGCAGCCGCCCTGCTCCCCACCGAGGGGCTGCTCGGGGTGGGGGCCGGGGGTCTGGCCTCAGGTTTGCTTTTGCAGTCGTCACTAAGAATGTACGTGTCGCCTTCTTGTTCTCCCCTGTGGCTCTGTTCCCAGGGGTGTGTGGGCACACCAGGCTCTGGCACGGGGCAGAGAGGGGGTCAGCTGGGGCT
>VXBL01001265.1:200813-211319 GCA_013400195.1 Aramus guarauna
AGCCAGCTGAGCAGGGGACCCCCCCCCACCCCCCGCCTGGGAGCTGGCTGGCACTGAGACAGGGTCCTGGCGCTCAGCCGGCTCCCCGGAGCAATCTGGCAGTGAGAGGATGCAAACAGCTCCTGCATCCGAGCTGGGGGAAATGGTCCCAGTGTGGGGCTGAGCGCGGTCGGCCTTTGCCAGCGGGCAGCGAGGCTGCAGAGAACGGTGCTGCCGCCCACCGACTGCCCCCTGCCCGGGATCCAGCCGGCTGTCGTGTGGGGCCGAGGGCTGGGGCTGGTTCCCCCTTTTCCCAGGATGTTGTGTCCTGGGCACCCCCGGGGTGAACTGGCCGGCCGCCTGCCTGACCTGTCCCTGTTGCCCTGGGCCAGTGCTGCCTGGTGCCATGGGGGGAAGATCCAGACCCTTCGGGGCGAGGCGTGGGGACGTGCTGGCCCAGGCTGCTGACCCGCTCTGCGGCGGCCCCGCACGGGAGGTGTGGAAGCTCTCGGGCTGCTGGAGGGGGACACCCCCTCGTCCCCAACCCAGGCAGCTGGGCAGGACCTGCCTCTGCCGGAGACACCACCGGATTAGAGGTGACTCACCATAATCTTGAAGTGGATTACATCTCCTCCTGCTGCACTACTTAATGAAATCCATCCCATAATATGCTCCCAGCCCTGCTGTTCCCCCTCATCCCCTGCCCCCTCCAACCCCTTGGGCAGCAGGGTCCCTCTTCCCTGCCGAGGAACGGGTCTGGCACAGGGGTACGGGCAGAGTGCGGGCATGGGGTGCAGGCAGCAGACAGCCCGTACCCCCCCGCGACCCCGTACAGGCAGCAGCAGCCGGGGGCTCTGCGGGACGGGGCCGTGGGCTGCGCTTGTCCCCAGCGTGTGGCACTTGCAGGTGGCTGTCCTGCACCTCTCCCTGGCAGACAGAGTGGGGGGGTCAGTCTGGGGCTCCCCAGGAGCAGCTCTGCCCGTGCATTGCCTCGGGGTGCCCCAGGCATCCTCGCACCCTGCTGCCATGGTGCGCAGGATCGGTGCCTGGGGTGCAGGGGAAGGCGTGAGGGGCTGTGGCGTGTGCCCCTCTGCAGGGCTGGGGCTGCTGTGGGCACAGGCTGGTCCTGCCAGGGGCCTCTTTTCCTCCGGTGTCCCCAGACCGGGGAGACGGGGACCGTGCCGGGCTGCCTGTGCATGGCCGTGCCTCCGAGGGTGAGTGAGCCGTGGGGAAGGATCCGGCTCAGGGCCGGGAGCAGGAAGGAAGGAAGGAAAGCGGAGTTAAAATAAGCCAGGCAGTGAGCTGTGGGGGAGGCCAGGGCTGGAGCCGGCTCCCAGCCTTTGGGGAGAGGGTCTGACTGGGGCGGACTGGACTTCACGTGGCACTGGGGCATGCTGGGGCACCCTGGGGTGCTGCACTGTGCATCGGGGCTGGGGGGGGAGAGCGTGTGGCAGGAGGGTGCTGGGAGCTGGTGGGGCGCACGCTGCCTGCCCCGTCCCTGATGGCTCTGCCCCCTTCTCCCACCCTGGCAGGATGGCTCCCGGCAGCGGCCACCGCAGAAGAAGAAGACGGTGTCCTTCAGCACCATGCCCAACGACCGCAAGATCAACAGCACGGCCGCTTGCATCTCCTTCATGCTGGAGGGCTGTGAGCTGAAGAAGGTGCGCTCCAACTCCCGTATGTACAGCCGCTTCTTCGTGCTGGACGCCGACATGCGCTCTGTGCGCTGGGAGCCCTCCAAGAAGGACTCGGAGAAGGCCAAGATCGAGATCAAGTCAGTCAAAGAGGTGCGCGTGGGCAAGAAGACGCCAGTCCTGCGCAGCAATGGCCTCTCCGACCAGTTCCCGGATGAGTGCGCCTTCTCCATCATCTACGGAGACAACTATGAGTCCTTGGACCTGGTGGCCAGCTCGGCTGATGTGGTGAGTGCCTGGGTGATGGGGCTCCGGTACCTGGTGTCCTACGGGAAGCACACCCCCGAGGCGCCTGGGACCGGCCACCCCAGCCTCCGGACCTCCTGGATCTCCTCCGTCTTCGACCTTGCCGACCTGGAGAAGTCTGGCCACATCCCCGTGTCCCGGGCTGTGCAGCTGATCAAAGCACTCAACCCAGGCATGAAGACCTCCACCATCGAGCTGAAGTTCAAGGAGCTGCAGAAGGCCAGCGAGCGTCCCGGTGCAGAGGTGGCCTGCGACCTCTTCGTGGAGGCGTACTGTGAGCTCTGCACCCGCCCTGAGATCTTCTTCCTGCTCGTGCAGTTCTCCAGCAACAAGGAGTACCTGGGTCTGAAGGACCTGCTGATGTTCCTGGAGGTGGAGCAGGGCATGGAGGGGGTGACAGAGGAGAAGTGCTTGGAGATTGTCGGCAAGTACGAGCCCTCCAAGGAGGGCCGGGAGAAAGGCTACCTGGCCATTGACGGCTTCACGCGCTACCTGCTCTCCGCCGACTGCTCCATCTTCGACCCACAGCACCGCAAAGTGTGCCAGGACATGGCGCAGCCCCTCTCCCACTACTACATCAGCTCTGCCCACAGCGCCTGCTTGCTGGAGGACAACTTCTGGGGCCGCTCGGACATCAGCGGCTACATCAGCGCCCTGGGCCTGGGCTGCCGCAGCATCGAGCTGGTGCTGTGGGACGGCCCTGAGGGCGAGCCTGTGGTCTACACCAGCCCTTCGGCTGCCTCCTGCGTGCCCTTCCGTGCCGTGGTGGGGCTGATTGACCAGCACGCCTTCGCCGCCTCCGCCTACCCCCTCATCCTCTGCCTGGTGGTGCGCTGCTCAGCGCCCCAGCAGCGTCTCGCCGCCCAGTGCTTGCGCAAGACGCTGGGGGAGAAGCTGTACGTGGAGCCCCCCAACCCCACCGCGTCCTACCTGCCCTCCCCAGAGCAGCTCAAGGGCCGCATCCTCATCAAGGGCAAGAAGTTGCCGCCCGGCTGCGAAGACAGCGAGGGGGAGGTGTCGGACGAGGAGGAAGGCTGGGAGCTGGCGCGGCGGCTGGGCCAGGAGGACCACGAGGCGCCGGAGGGAGGTGGCCCGCGGCGGGTGCGCCTGAGCCGGGAGCTCTCGGAGCTGGTGAGCCTCTGCCAGGCCGTCCCCTTCCAGGACTTTGAGAGCTCACGGCGTGGGCAACGCTACTGGGAGATGTGCTCCTTCAGCGAGGTGGAGGCGGGACGCTTTGCCAACGAGTGCCCGGCCGAGCTGGTGAGCTACAACAAGCGGTTCCTCTCCCGCGTCTACCCCAGCCCCATGCGCATCGACGCCAGCAACATGAACCCCCAGGACTTCTGGAAGTGTGGCTGCCAGATGGTGGCCATGAACTACCAGACGCCGGGGCTCATGATGGACCTGAACGCGGGCTGGTTCCGGCAGAACGGGGCCTGCGGCTATGTCCTCCGCCCAGCCATCATGCGGGAGGAGGTCTCCTACTTCAGTGCCAACGCCAAGGACTCCTTGCCCGGGGTGCCCGCCCAGCTCTTGCACCTCAAGGTCATCAGTGGGCAGAACCTGCCCAAGCCCAAGGGCTCGGGGGCCAAGGGGGAGGTGGTGGAGCCCTACGTCTGCGCCGAGATCCACGGCATCCCCGCTGACTGCGCCGAGCACCGCACCAAGACGGCCCTGCAGAGCGGGGACAACCCTGTCTTCGACGAGAGCCTGGAGTTCCAGATCAACCTGCCGGAGCTGGCCGTCCTGCGCTTCGTCGTGCTGGACGACGACTACATCGGGGACGAGTTTATCGCCCAGTACACCATCCCCTTTGAGTGCCTGCAGCCTGGCTACCGCCACGTCCCCCTCCAGTCCCTGGCTGGAGAGCCCCTGCCCCATGCCACCCTCTTTGTGCACGTGGCCATCACCGACCGCCGCGGCGGGGGCAAGGGGCACCGCCGGGGGCTGGCGGGGCGCCGGGGCCGCCGGGTGCGGGAGTACACCTCCACCAAGACCACCGGCATCAAAGCCATCGATGAGGTCTTCCGGACAGCCACCCAGCCGCTGCGGGAGGCCACTGACCTGCGGGAGAACGTGCAGGTACGGACCCCGCCGAGGCACTGGGGGACCTGGTTTGTGCAGGGGGAAATGGGGCTGAACTGCGAGCAGCAGGGAGCCTGGATGTCCCCCCTCTTCCTGGGGGATGTGGGTGAGGAGCCTTGTCACGAGCGGAGAGCTGGGGTAAATGGGGCCGTTCCCTGAGGGGTGTTTCTTGGGGCCCTCCAGGGCTGAGCCCCTGATGCCGGTCTCTTCCCGCAGAACGCGCTGGTCTCCTTCAAGGAGCTGTGTGGGCTGACGCCCGCCGCCAACATGAAGCAGTGCATCCTGACGGTGGCCGCGTGGCTCCTGCACAGTGACAGCACACCCAGCGTCACCCTCAACCTGGCAGAGCAGTACCCCCCCATGGAGGCTCAGGGCCCCATCCCGGACCTGCTGCGCAAGGTCCTCACCGCCTACGAGACGGTAAGCGCCATCCCACCGGGGTTCAGCTCCTTGCGGGGATGCTCAGTGAGGCCGGCGGCACTGGGACCACCACCCTGCCCAGGACGGGGGACCCTGACCTTGCTGCACCCATCCCGGTGCAGGGGGAGGCTGGCGGGGGGCTGCCCAGGGAGGAGGCTCATCGAGGCGCAGGCATGCCCAGCTGGGGACAAGCCCGGGGACCCCACAGCCCCCGTCCCCCTCATCCCCCTGCCCGTGCTGCCTGCACCCTGTGCCGGGGCCGGCTGGCGGGGCGTCCTGCAGTCCTGCCTGCTGGGAGAAATCCCATTAATAGCCGCAGCCGGAGCCACTTCCTTCCTTTGTGTTGGAGGGGGACCTGGCCGCCGGCCAGGCGCTGGTCACACCACACCTGGCTGTGCGCGGTGCGGCGAGGAGAGCCAGACCCCGGCCACCGCACCGGGGTGAGGGGCAGTCCCTACATGAGCCCCTTCTCCCCATCTGCTCTTCTGGGGGGGGGTGTGTGGGGGCCTGGGGCTGCCCACCTCCTCACGCCGCCCCTCTCCGCAGATGATCCAGACCAGCCGGACGCTGATTGAGTCCGCCGACGCGGTGTACGGCAAGCTCATCCAGGCGCAGCAGGCAGGTGGGTGCCGGGAGGGCAGGCTCAGCCCTGGGGCTGCTCCGTGGTGGGCACATCCCTGGGGGGGCTGGGCATGGGGGGTGGGGGGCCATGCCTCTGCACTGGGCTGGGGGCACGTGTCCCCACAGCGCTGGGTTCAGGGGGTCTGGCACCAGGCTCCGGACCTGGGCACGGGCATGGCCAAGCGTGCCGGCATTTCTGGCCACGCGCGTGCATGCCGGCAGGTGTGCGGCAGAGGGCGAGGGGTGAGTGTCTGCACATCGGGTAGGTGCGTGCCAGGGCCAGAGTTTAGCGGCAGAGCAGCCGGGTCAGCCAGCCGTGGAAGGGGTGGCCCCGAGTCCAGCTCTGCGGTTTTCCCATGTCCCGGCAGCACGAGGTGGATGTGGGAGCTGCCAGGTGCCATCAGGGTGCTGGGGCATGGGGCCACCGCAGCTGGGGCA
Organism: Aramus guarauna; assembly: GCA_013400195.1. NCBI lineage: Eukaryota > Metazoa > Chordata > Aves > Gruiformes > Aramidae > Aramus > Aramus guarauna. The sequence goes on from VXBL01001265.1 coordinate 206,297, forward strand.
GGGTGCTGGGCAGGTGGGCTGTGCAGGAGGGAGAGGAGCGGAGGAGGCTGATGAGGAAGCGGGGAAGAGTCATTAACTGCCAAACGCCAGAATATAATTAGCACCAGAAATAACAGACTGGGGCTGATGGTGGAAGTGGCAACTGAATGTTACGACTTCCAAGACACATGGCTGAACCCACACAGGCAGGTGCTGCCGGCTGCCTGTCCCGGTCCTTTCCCCCGGTCCTGCCCCCGGCCCCGCTCCAGGCACCAACGGCTGCGCAGCCCTTCTCTCTGTGGGCCAGGGTCCCGCAGGGACAGCCGCGGCCACCCCTGGGTGCACGAGGGGCTGCCAGCCTTGGGGCTCGTGTGGGTTCCCCGTGAGGCTGGGAGAGGCGGCGGGAGCTGGAGGGGCTGAGGAGGAAGGAGGGGGCCCCGCTCTGCCACCCCCAGCCGGTACCGGCCTTGCTGCCAGCAGCCCTGTTTGTTCCCTGCCGGCGCGGCAGCCCGGAAATCTCCCCGAGCTCTTGGCTTTCGGCTCTGCCATCGCTGCCAGCCCCGGGGGGAGCAGCAGCGGGCAGGAGGCTGCAGGGCTGGGGTGCGGGGGTGTGGGTGGGCTCTGCACCCTCCTGCACCGCTCTGGCTGCGGGACCCCCGCTGCTGTGCTGGGTGGGGGGGGACGCATAGCTGGGGGGGTACGGCCGCCGCCGCTGTCTCTGCCCGGTGCCTCAAGGTGGTGGCAGGCAGCAGTTTGGGGGGGCTGCAACCCCCACCCCCATGCCCGGGGTGCTGGCTGTCCCTGCTCTCACCCCGACTGTGCTGCCGACAAGCCCCTGCAACGCTGGCCCGGCCCCTGCCCGGCTGGTGGGTGCTGCAGGGTCCGGGGAGGTGCTGGCTGCGGGCGGGGGTGCGGGGCTGGGGGTGTGCTGATTGACAGCACGTGGGCGAGCAGGCTTGCGTGGGAGCCCTCGTGTGGGCCTGGAGCCGGTGCTGCGTCAGGAGGGGTAAATATAGCACCCGCTCACGAGGATATCACGCGGTGCACGGCGCGGGGGCCCGCGCTGCAGCAGGGGGGGACCGGCAGCCCTGCTCTGAGCCCCCCTGGGTGGGCCGTGGTGTGCAAGAGCCCAGCATGGCTTGGGCCAAGCCTGGTGCCAGGGTGCTGGGGGGTCTGTTGGCACGTCGTTCCCAGCACAGAGGATGCTCGGGACTGCTGGGGCAGCGGGGAGCCCACCCAGCCTGCTCCCCCGTGCTGGGTGAAGGGTGTCCCCCCAGCTCTGTCCCTGTGCGTGGCGGGTGGTGGCCATCTCCGTGCGCGTGGCCCCGTACCTGCTGAGCGACGGTCCGCTCTGCGCAGGCATGGATTTCCACAAGGAGCTGCACCGCATCGAGACCAAGGAGGGGCTGCGGGGCCGCAAGCTGCAGAAGGCGCTGGAGAGCTTCGCCTGGAACATCACTGTCCTGAAGGTGAGGGGCGAGGGCTGCCCCCTCCCCAACCCGCACCCGGGAGATGCTCCGTGACCGCTGGGGACGGCGTGGGCCAGTTCGGGGGTCCCGGCGGTGCCTGTGCCCAACGAGCCCCCGCAGCCCCTCGGGGGCCGGTGGCCAGCGGGGCAGCCCGTGCTCTGTTGGACCCCGGCCCCTGATGCCCCCATCCCCACGCAGGGCCAGGCCGACCTCCTCAAACACGCCAAGGCGGAGGCTCTGGACAACCTGTGGCAGATCCACAACGCGGGGCAGTCCTGCGGCATTGGCAGGAACGGCTCGGCCTCGCCAGAACCCTCCCGGCTACGCGCCCCGCTGGAGCCCATCCCCGAGACGGAAGGAGGTGGTGACACAGCATCCTGCTGACCCTGGCCTGGGGCTCGGGGGCCCGGACTGAGCACCCCCTGACCCCAGGGCCAGGACCAGAGAGCCCCAGCCTGCCCACGGACGGGCAGCTGCCTGCCTGCAGGCTCAGCACGCGTGGAGGGACGCGCACGGGGCTGAGCGCCTGCGCTCTGTCATGCTGAGGAGCTGCGGTGGGTCCCAGCGCAGAGGGGTGTCCCCGCTCCCACCAGCACCCCTGAGCTCCCGGGGCCTCATCCATCCCCTCCATCTGCTTCTGGAGCAAGCGCCCTGCCGCAGGGCCAGCGGGGATGCTGGCACCCCGGTACCTGTGTGCACGTACCCCCAGCCTGCTGTGCCCAACCCTCCTTGTGAAAGCAGCCTCGGGTCTGGGCTCCTGTCCCCACCCAGGGCCGCAGGTTTTGCCTTCGCTGGTCCCGAGGAGAATCTGCCTGGCGGGAAGGGTCCTGGCTGGTCCCTGTCCCCTCTCCACAGGGCAGCGGGTCCCTTCCCCTCCCTGGCATCCCCAGCCCCCCCCGCTGTGCAGAGGGGCCGGGAGGCTCTGGGGTGCAGCGGGCAGGGGGCTGGGGGGGCTGCGCAGACCAGCCTGGGCAGCAGATGTGGCTTCTGGCATCAGGGAAATGTGGGGGTTCGGCTCCCAGGGCTTGGGGCTCCTGGGGCGGGCCGTGGGTGAGAGGCGGTTTGGGGTTGGACCGGGGCTGCGGAGCGTTATAAAGAGTGTGAGACCCACCCTGGTGCCCTGCTGCTCCCTCCGCACGCCCGGCCTGAGGCCAAGGTGGGATGGGGTCACCGAAGGGGATAGAGAGCGGCACTGGGGACAGGGACCGTCCCTCCCCTGGCACCAGCTGAGCGCAGGGTGACGGCTCCCCACGACGGCTCCCCACGTCACGGAGCCATGCGGCTGCCCGGCGGCCCTTTGTTCAGGGAGGTAATTAGCCTAATGGGGCCTCCAGCACCGGACCCATGTCGGGAGCAGTCCGGCGCCTCCACAACGCTGAGACCTTCGGGCCCTTTGTGCCGGCCCGGCTGCGGGGCCCACGGGCAATTACGGCCTCATTAGTGCCACGCACTCCGGCCACGTCCGGCGCGCCAGCACCCACACAATGAGGAGCTGCAAATGAGGGGAAAGGCCTGGCCGGTCTCCAAGCTACCGGCCACAGCGTGCCCACGTCTCCCAGAGACCGGCCGCTCTCGCCTGGCCCCGACGGTATTTTTGGCAGCTCTATTGTGCCGGGCCCTATAAAGCAGCGGCTGCGGTGGGCAGCGCAGGGCGCTGTGCTCTCGGCTGCCCGGCGGGACATGCCCAAGCACCGCTCAGCCGCCTGAAGACCCCGGGAAGGATGGAGGTGCCCAACGCCAAGGTGGGGCTGGGTTGGTGCAGCCCGCAGGGCCAGGAGGGCAGCAATGGGGGAGGAGGTCGGGATGTAAGTTTGGGGGCTTGGGGGTGCGGGAGGGTCTGGATGGTTCCTTGTGAGGCGCTGAGTGTACAGCAACTCCCCGGGGCTCCCCGGCTCAGCCCCACATGGGCTCCTCAGAAGGGAGCTGAGCACATGGTGCCTGTGGCGTTGAGCATGGGTGCTCTCACTGCTCATCCCGTGGCGCTGGGCGACAAGGGGAGGGTGTTGGCCGTGGCTGCCCTGTGCCGGAGCATGGCAGACGTGCCGGTGAGGGCACCTGCGTCTGGCTGCTGGTCATAGCGTGGGTGGGGGCGATGGTCGTTGGGTCTTGAGGGGTGCAGGGAGCAGCACTCCCGGCTCCCCTGGGGGTGCAGTGCTGGCTGTGCCCCAGGGTGCTGAAGGGTGACGCTCCGGGTGCACAGCGGGTGTGGGGCTGGGCCCCCGTGGCAGCAGGGATGAGCAGGCGGCACTGCAGCAGCCGGGGCGGACGGGAGCTGAGACAGTGGTGTGGCACGGCAGTAGGACCGGGGGGGGGGGGGGTGCAGCCCCCCCCCCTCTCCGGCACTGCCGGCTGCCCTGCACTAACGCTGCCTGTTGCTCCGGCAGCTCCAGCGAGCTGCCTGCCTCTTGCTCCTGCTCCTGCTCTGCTCCCTGACCGCTGCCCGGCAGAACCTGCCCGAGTGCTGCCGGCAGAAGACCTGTTCCTGCCGCATCTATGACCTCCTGCACGGCATGGGCAACCACGCCGCCGGCATCCTTACGCTGGGCAAGAGGAAAAGCGTCTTGCCGGCCTTCCAGAGTCGGCTCTACCGCCTGCTGCACAGCTCCGGCAACCATGCCGCTGGCATCCTCACCATGGGCAAACGCGGGGAGCACCCTGGCACTACCTGCCATGACGCATCGGGTTGCCCCGCGGATACGGATGCCCAGCCGACACCGGCCCTACGGGGCACCGATGCCAGCCCCGCTAGCCCCAGGGAGTGCCAGGGACACTCGGGGAAGGACCTGACCAAGAGCCAGGCCCAGGGAGCTGCAAAGAGCTTTTACTGAGAGGGGTGGGCGCAGCGGGAGCAGGGAGGGGATCCCTGGAGGTCAGACCCTGGGGGACGCATGCCCGGAGTTCGGTGTAAATAACACTTTTACATACCTCCTCCTGGCCCTGGCCAAGCCTGCTCAGGGCACCGCAGGCACCGCTGGCCTTTTACAATAAATGGTAGCCTGATGTTACCTGGCTCTGCCTTCTCTCTGGGGAGGGTCCGGGGGTCGCAGCTCTGCACCGGGGCAGCCGGTGAGGCTGGTGCCTTTGTCTGTGGTGCCTGGACATGTGCTCGTCTGCGGTGCCTGCACTGGGGGTGTGCGTGGGCCCAACTGGGCGAATGCAGGTCCAGAACTGGGCTGAACTGAGCCTGGACCAGGCTTCCCGGGTGTGGAGGGTGTTTGTGGAGCCCCCCTAAAGGGCTCGGAGCATCCCCCGACACAGCACCAGGCAGCGTCTGGTCATCCTCTTGTGGCCGTAGGTCTCTGACCCCCCCCGCTGCCCTCCTGTCCCGTCCCCACGCGGGGTCCTGAGCTGGGTCCTGTCACCCCTGGGTGCCTCTCAGGGGGTCCTGCGGGGCACAGCATTGCCCTGGAGCCCCCGGGCTGGCTGTCCCCAGGGCAGAACCCCGAGAAGCGGGGCTGGGGNGCGGCGGGAGGCCGGGCGGGACCATGCCGGTGATGAAGGGGCTGCTGGCGCCGCAGAACACCTTCCTGGACACCATCGCCACCCGCTTCGATGGCACACGTAGGGCCGGGGCC
>VXBL01001265.1:211859-222747 GCA_013400195.1 Aramus guarauna
CCCACGGTGCACGGGGGTCGGGGTGCTGCCCTGAAGAGCCCCCGGAGTCAGGGGCAGCCGTGGGGTGCAGCCTGTGCCTGTCACCTGTGCTTGTCACCGCGGGTCCCTCGGGACGCCCCGGTGCTGCACAGGGCAGCCCACTCCGAGCCCCCCCCCCACTTAGCAAAGCATTGGGACCCCCATCCCTGGGAAGGTGGATACTGGTAGCGGTGTGTTTAGGCAGGGGTGGGGAGCAGGGCACGTGCTGTCCCAGTGCCATCAGTTCCAGGGCCACTTCCCATGGCTGGAGGTGCTGGCGTGTCCCCGGGAGCTGGGCTCCCCTCCGTGTCCATGTCTGTGTGCTGGGGCCAGAATGGATCAAAGCCCTGGCATGTTGGGGAGGGGACCATGCCGAGGCACCATGCAGCCATGGGCTGTGTTCGGGGCTGACCCCAGGCCCCCCCCAGAATCACCTGGAGTAGGGGCCTCCTGGGCCAGCTGCCTGCAGGGCTGGATGTCTCTCACCTTGCCGGGAGAGACCAGCATGAAAACGGTACTGGGAGCCTGCAGCCACCTCCCATGGCACTTGTTGGGGCACCAAAAGCACCCCTGGGGCACGCATTGGCTGCCATGCTGGGCTGGCTCCTGGCCTGGTGTGGTGTGGAGCATCCTGGCTGACCCAGGGTGTAGTTTGCCCATAGGAGCTCTCGTTTGGGATGTTACCTTTGAGACCGCAATGCGTAATGAGGCAGCCAGCCCCCTGAGCTCTCCCAGCTCGGACTGAGCTGCACCCAGAGGTGCCAGGGCGTGTGCCTCGCACTAGTGATCCTACGCTGGTGCAGAGGCCAAGCATGGCACCAGGACCCACATGCCCCTGCCCCTCTGCTGAGCTGAGGGGAGTTCCCCCAGCTCTGCTGTGGTGTTAGCAAAGCCCCTGGAAGCAGCAGGGATCGGTGTCCCCAGCTCTGCTGGCCCTGGGCTCCCCAGGGCTGGATCTGGCTCTCTAAGGAGGATGGTCCCCGTGGGAGATGCCTCAAATGACCTGATGCAAAGCCCTGGGAATTTGCCCCAGGGAAAAGGGATTTGCCCCACAGCACCCTGGCAGCATCCTGCCTGCAGCTGCGCCAACCTGCCTTCCAGGCACTTTTAAACAGTGTCCGGCTTTGTGGGTTTGATGTGTCTCTTATCGGCTTTATCTGCCATGGAGAGGAGCTTTAGCTGCAGTGATACGCCGTGCGAGTTAACCCTGCCTCTCCCAGGCAGATGCTGCCCACTGGGCCCGAAGGTGCCAGTCCAGGCAGGCTGGCCACTGTGGCAGGGGGCCACCAAGCCCCCCAGAGCTGCTTCACCTTTCTCAGCAGAGCTGCACCCAAATGCAAGCCCTTTTTTTCTTTTCTAATAACACGTCCTGGACAATGCCGTAATCCTGGCTCCCCAGAGCCAAAATCTGGCCTTAGTCACAGCTTCAAGCTATTTTTGCTTCTCCAAGCTAATCCTGGGTTGAGCTCTGCTGTGGTGGCCCCACTACACCCCCATCGCACCAGAGCTGCCTGTGGCTGCCGTCTCCTCCTTCCCGCAACCTCCTCTGCCCTTGCCATGCCTGCGCTGCCCCGGCACGGCTCTGCTCTCGGTGCACAGGCGCTGTCATCTGCTGCGGGCTCCTCTCCTTTGCTGTGAGAGGGAGCAGACCACATCTCACCTGCTTTTGGTGCTTGGACCGTGGGGGTGCAGGGGTGCTGGGCTGCGGCCCCACAAACTGGAGACTCTCAGGGCTGGGGACACCCCAGCCTGCCCTCCCCGGGTGCAAACACAGCCCATGCTGCCTGCGCACCCCGCTTCCTTGGCACCCTTTTAGCACGAGGCCATCTGTCCCGCTGGTGCAGAGCCTGCAGCAAGAGCCGCTGCGGCCCTGGGGGTAGAATCACTTCCCGGCCTGTGGCTGGGGGGGGCTGCGGGGTGAAAGCGGCCGCTCTGTGTCTGGGCAGGGCGTGGGGCTGGCAAGGGCTTTCCTGGTGCCATCTCCCCGCCGGCGTGGGGGTGATGCTGGGGAGGTTCCGCAGGGCTGTGACAAATCAAGGATGCTGCGTTTCCCCTTCACCTCTGGCTTGTGCCGGCTTGGCATGGGCCCTCGACTCGCCCCAGCCCTGTGGCTGTTCTCCCACCCTCTCGGCGGGTGCCACCATGGTGTCCCGGTGCCACAGCTGAGGCTGGAGGTCACAGCACCACAACCTGGTGCCTCTGGGCTGGCAGCATCCGGCCGGGTTTGCCGCTGCTCCTGCTAAGCTGCCTGAGCCCCGGCGGGAGGTGGGAGCAGCAGATGGCGAGGGGGAGGCGTGAATCGCCTTGCTTGGGATCGCGTCTCTGGCGATGGGAGCCGGGAGCTGGATCTGGGCTCCTTCCCCTTCCAGCACATGGGGCTGGGCTGGACTCGGACTGTGCGGTCCTGTCTGGGACGGGGCCTCGGCGGGGAATGAGTGAGCTGTGGGGGTGGCTGGAGGCAGCTGGAAGCCCGGCTCCTCTTCCCAGAGGGATCCAAGGAGGGCCAGGAAGGCTGGGCTCCCCTTCAAGCCCCCCCAGGGTGGCCCCAAGCCCTCAGGGTTGGCTGCGTCTCCTTTCAGACAGCAACTTCATCCTGGCCAACGCACAGGTCCGCCGTGGCTTCCCTATTGTCTACTGCTCCGACGGCTTCTGCGACCTCACCGGCTTCGCCCGCACCGAGGTCATGCAGAAGAACTGCAGCTGCCGCTTCCTCTACGGTGCCGAGACCAGCGAGCCCGTCCTGCAGCGCATCGAGAAGGTGCTGGATGGCAGGCAGGAGTACCAGACCGAGGTCTGCTTCTACAAGAAGGGTGGTGAGTGGTGCACGGGGCCGGGGGCTCTGCCTGCGACTCCGGCTGGGTCTTGGCTCCGTGTTGGCCCCATGGTGAAGCCACCAAAGAGCGGGGGATTGCCTTCACCCCCCTTCTCCCTCCCACAGGAGCTGCGTTCTGGTGCTTGCTGGACATCATGCCCATCAAGAACGAGAAGGGAGAGGTGGTGCTCTTCCTCTTCTCCTTCAAGGACATCACAGAGAGCCGGGGCAGGAGTCACCCGGGTGACAAGAAGGACGGTAAGCTGCGGCTGTGGGATGGGGACAAGATTTGGGGAGCTTTGTGTGCAGTGGGCACATGGCAAAGGGGCTCCCAGTCCCTTGCTGGGTCCTGTCCGCCTTCGTGCACCCGTGCAAGGAGGGGTTGCTGAAGCAGCCCTGCTCTGTTGCACCCGCAGTGCCACGGTTCTCCCGCTAACCCAGCGTGTCTTGTCCACCGCAGAGAAGCAGAGGAGCAAGAAGTCTGGGAGCTCGCACCTGCAGGCGGCGCGGAGGCAGGGCCGGACGGTGCTGCAACGGCTCAGCAGCCAGTTTGCCCGGAGGGACCGCGGCGAGATGAAAATCAACCGTGTAAGGACCTGCGGGAGCCCTCAGCTTCGCCCGGTGCCTCCCGGGCTGGTGCTGCGGGTGGGCTGGTGGTGCTGCGGCTCTCCCAGGACCAGCCCCGCAGCAGAACCCGGTCTCACCGGGATGCCGTTCCCATGCACGCACCTCACTGGCCTCCCCAGGCTCCGAAATGCCCTCCATCCCCAGCAGCCGCACCACGCTCCGGGCTGCAGATGCGATTCATTGGCAGCAGGAGAGAGACCAGCGGGTGCGCAGAGCTTGCCGTGGGGAGAGCAGATCTTCTGGCAGCTCTCACGGGGCTGTGTCGCTCCTGACACATTAGCTGTCAGGAAAATCCAACCGCTCGCTCACGGCACAGCCGTGCCGGCCCCGGGGAGTGCCGTTACCAGGCTGCAGCAGCTGCAGACGTGCGAGCAGCGGGGCTTCCAGTAGTGGCAGGGGACTGGCATCGTCTCTGTGCCAGCACATTCACGTGGTTTGCGGTGTCCCAGCGCAGGGTCCCCGGGCACCGCTGCAGCGACGGACACTGCCTGCAGACACGGGGCCAGGGCGAGGGTCTGTCACCAGCCGAGAGTGGCTGGGGACCCAGAGCTGGCAAGCAGGCCAAGGGTTTCAGTGTGCTGGTCTTGAACCTTGGGGTTTGGGGGGGATGGACCCAGCTGTCCCCTTGCCCAAACTGGGCTCTCCCTGCCCCCCAGTAGCGCAGTGTCCCTGCAGAGGGTGGCTCTGCCCCAGCACGTGAATTGGCACCTGAGACGGTTCTGGGCAGCAGCTGGCAGTGCCAGTGGATTACTGCTAATAGCATTAGCATAGCGTTAATTTATGTGCCGTCATCAGGCATTCTGTGCCCATCTCTGGGGGCGACCTCAGCACAGCCCATGTGCCCCATTGGAAATGTGTGCCCATCACCCTGGCATCGGGGGTGTCAGCCAGGCTGGCAGGACTCAGGAGGAGCAGGGACGGCAACGGCCTCTGCCCCTCGTGGGGGACAGCCCCCGCACCATCCGTGTGCCACCCTGCCGCTTGCTCCCCCAGAATGTGTTTGAGAACAAGCCGTCCATCCCCGAGTACAAAGTGGCCTCGGTGCAGAAGTCCCGCTTCATCCTGCTCCACTACAGCATCTTCAAGGCCCTCTGGGACTGGCTGATCCTGCTGGCCACCTTCTACGTGGCCGTCACCGTCCCCTACAACGTCTGCTTCACGGGCACAGAGGACAGCCTCTCGGCCGCCCGCAGCACCATCGTCAGTGACATCGCTGTGGAGATGCTCTTCATCCTGGGTAGGTCCATGCCCGGGGCCAAGCATCCCCGTGGGATGGGGGACATGGGTGGGTAGGGCGGGGATGCGGCCAGAGGAGTGGACCTGAGGGGTGACGGGAGCTGGCATCGCTTTACCCCTGCTGCGGGTGCCAAGCACCCCAGGAGTGGGATTCGGGATATGCCGCAGACCCCCTGGCCACGGCGGGGGTGGTGAGGGGTGGTCCTGCTCTCCCCACGGCAGACATCATCCTGAACTTCCGGACCACGTACGTGAGCCAGTCGGGCCAGGTGGTGTACGATCCCCGCTCCATCTGCATCCATTACGTTGCCACCTGGTTCTTCGTGGATCTGATCGCTGCTTTGCCCTTCGATCTGCTCTACGTCTTCAACGTGACCGTGGTGAGTGCCGCTCGCACTGCGGGCAGGGTCTGCCGGGGGAAGCGGCCCCTTTCGCAGGGATCCGCTTCTCACACGCCTGTCAGGGAGCGGCGCGGGCAGCGAGGGGAAGCAGCGATGGCAGCTATAGTGGGAAGCCTCCCACGCCTCTTAATTTAACCGGAGGCTGCCACAAACGACAGTAACTGCCAAGGCACCACCACTCCAGGAGCTCCAGGCAGGCGCCCGCCCTGCACCCAGCACCCAGCACGCCCGGGCTCTGCCCAAGCTGCGGAGCAGCCCCACGTCCGCGTGCAAATACCCGGTGCACGCACACACGCACGCCATCGCACCAAAGGGCACTTGCACGTTGCCCGCCCCGGCGGGGGGGGGTGTGTGACCACACGTGCGGGCACACGGGGCACACGCTGGTGACGGAGGCAGGTCCCAGCCTGAGCCTCGCCGGGCTCTCGAGGGGCCCCGCAGCGCAGCGGGTGCGATGGGCTGCACGAGTGCGCTGCTGGCACCAGCCCCTTCCCGTCCTCTGCTAATTGGGGCAGGGAGGGGAGGAGGGGGGCGAGTGCAGAGGCTGTAATTACACTTATTGGAGGCAGAGCAGCAAGCGGGGAGGACGAGGGCACTTGGAGCTGGAACCATCCCCCTGAGCCAAATCCGGTTCCGCTTGTGCCACGGCGGTGCTGCCGGTGGGAAAACAAACGCAGCCGAGACAGGGGCACGTTTCCAGGGCCACGGCCACAGGGACCGTCGCTGCTGCCGCCTCCGCCGGGGCTGGGCAAGCCGGGGGCACGCAGCTGCAGCAGAGAGCCGGTGGGCAGCGGGGAGCGGAGCTGACCAGAGCCACCCAGGGAGCGGCTCTGTCCTGACCCACCTCGGTGGGGTCTGACCCAGCCGCTGGTCTGGCACAGCCCCTGCCCCGTGCCCCTGCCCACGGCCCTGGGCTCCTGCAAGGTAGGAGCAGAAGGATGCGACAGGAGCTTTGTGCGAGGTGGGAGGCCCTGGGGTACTTGGCATCGCTGCATGCTCAAACCCTCCTGCCTAAGCCCGGGCATGTCTGGCTCTCTTTGTCCAGGATCTCTGCAGGCAAGGCACAGCACCTTGCTGAGATTTTCCCTTGCTGAGATTTTCCCTCGCAAATAGCTTAGATCAGCTTTCTGCCAGCACAGCTTCACCAAACGCAGCCTCTGATAGCAAAGCCACTGCTGCCTGCTCCCCCTCCTGCCGGTCACCTCCCTGCCCCTCTCCAGCACCCCAAATCTCCCTGGGTAATTCAGTGCCCTGACAAGATGTGACCCCGGCTGCCTGCTGGGCACTGGCAGAAGGCTGCTTGGGGACGAGCTCTTCCCAGCCGTCCCTGTAGCCCACGACCCTCCTGGCAGCTCTGGAGAGCGGCAAAGGGTCCCTGCCCCGGGGGGAGGAGGGTGTGTGTGTGGGGGGGTGTCCCTTCCTGCCCCTGCCCGCAGCTCCGCCGGGGTTCACCCGCCTGCCCCGCTCCCCAGACCTCGCTGGTTCACCTGCTGAAGACGGTGCGGCTGCTGCGGCTGCTGCGGCTGCTGCAGAAGCTGGACCGCTACTCGCAGTACAGCGCCATGGTGCTCACCCTGCTCATGTCCATGTTCGCGCTGCTGGCCCACTGGATGGCATGCATCTGGTACGTCATCGGTCGCAAGGAGATGGAGAGCAACGACCCCCAGACCTGGGACATCGGTGAGCGGGGCTGCCCGCCTGCGGGGGCTGCGCAGGGTGGGGGTACGCTCAGGACGCCTGTTCCCCCTCCCCCCCCGCGCTGCTGTGTGCCGCTGCGTGCTGCTGGCAGGAGGGAGCGGGCAGAGAGCGGTCCCGTGGGATAAAGCGAGGCCGGGACAGGGACGGGAGCTGTGCCGGGCCCCTCGGCAAGCGCTAACCCCTGGCTGTGCTTGGCAGGCTGGCTGCACGAGCTGGGCAAGAGGCTGGAGGCTCCCTACATCAACAACTCGGTGGGGGGCCCCTCCATCCGCAGCGCCTACATCGCCTCCCTCTACTTCACCCTCAGCAGCCTGACCAGCGTGGGCTTCGGCAACGTCTGCGCCAACACCGACGCCGAGAAGATCTTCTCCATCTGCACCATGCTCATCGGGGGTGAGGCGGGGAATGGGGAAGGGCTCGGGGGGGCTTCATCTCCGGCTGCCGGAGCAGTGGGAACAGGAGGTTCCGTGGCAGGACAGTGCACTGGGGGGGGGTGGTGAGCACGTGTGCTCTGTGGGACAGTCCTGGGGCTGGGGTTAGGGGAGAAGCCCCCCGTGCTGCACCCCTTGGCCCCACATTGCTGGTGGGGGCAGAGTCCAGACCCTGCCCGGGCCCCCGTATGCCGCAGCCCTCCACCCAGCCGGCGCCTCGGCGGGCCTGACGCTGCCCTCCCGGCCCCCAGCGCTGATGCACGCCGTCGTCTTCGGCAACGTCACGGCCATCATCCAGCGCATGTATTCCCGCCGGTCGCTCTACCACACCCGCATGAAGGACCTCAAGGACTTCATCCGCGTCCACCGCCTGCCCCAGCAGCTCAAGCAGAGGATGCTGGAGTACTTCCAGACCACTTGGTCGGTGAACAACGGCATCGATGCTAACGAGGTAGGAGGTGTTGGCCATGCTGGGCCAGCCCTCTCCATCCCCCCCGTCCTTCACCCAGTGTGGGGTGATGGGGCTGGCAGGGACAGCAAGCGTCTGTGTGAGTGCGTGCGCGCGCGCGTGCAGATGTGCACACGTCCGTGCTCTGTGTCTGGAGGGACCGGCGCTGTGCGCCAGCTCTGGGGCAGATTCCTGCCAGCATGGGGAGCGGGAGGGGCGTGGGGAGCAGAGGCAGCCCATCACCGTGGCCAGAGCTGTCCTGCGTTTGCCAGACGGGACTGCTGGGCTCTGCTGAGGCAGCCAGGGCAGCTGAGCAGAGAGATGCTCTGCTCTGGCAGGGGATGTGTCCCCCGGGGCTGGCAGGCTGTGGGGAAGGCTGCTCCCTGCACCCCAGCCCCGCTCTCCCCAGCTGCTGCACGACTTCCCCGATGAGCTGCGCGCGGACGTGGCCATGCACCTCAACAAGGACATCCTGCAGCTGCCCGTCTTCGAGACGGCCAGCCGGGGCTGCCTCCGCTCCCTCTCGCTCCACATCAAGACCTCGTTCTGCGCCCCGGGGGAGTACCTGCTGCGCCAGGGCGATGCGCTGCAGGCCAACTACTTCGTCTGCTCGGGTTCCCTCGAAGTGCTGAAGGACAACGTGGTCCTGGCCATCCTGGGTGAGGGCACGCGGTGTGGGGTCTCCTCCAGCCCCTTGCACTGCCCGGCCGGGTGAGAGGCCCAGGGCTCGCACCGCTAGCCCACTCTGGTCCCCTCCTGCAGGCAAAGGGGATTTGATCGGAGCCGACCTGTGCAGCACGGACCAAGTGATCAAGACCAACGCGGACGTGAAGGCGCTGACCTACTGCGACCTGCAGTACATCGGGCTGCGGGGGCTCTGCGAGGTGCTGCAGCTCTACCCCGAGTACGCCAGCAAGTTCACGGCGGATATCCACCAGGACCTGACCTTCAACCTGCGGGAGGGCAGCGAAATGGAGGTGGGTGCGTGTCCTCCCTCGCAGGCCCCTTCCCGTCCTCACAGCCCCGGAGCCTGGAGCAGGGCCGCGGCTCTGCACGGCAACGGAATGGGAATTTGTCCGCTCCCTGCTCGCGGTCCCCAGGCTCCGAGGCTGGGGCGGGGGGCTGCGGCTGTGTCACCCTGGCTATGCAGGTATGTCCTGTCCCAGCTCCTCGCAACCTGGGGAACTGGAAGCAAGAGCATTTGCAATGCAGGAAGCTGAGGTGGATGGAAGGCTTGGAAGTGGGGGTGGAGGGGACTGGGGGGGGGCACCACGGGACAGGCAGCTGGGGACACAGCTCCCCCCACCCCGTGCGCAGGAGGCAGTGCTGGGGGCTGCCGGGTTTAGTCACGCTGCCGACTCCGGCAGCCGGGGGGATGTTCTGCTGCAGAAATAGCTCTGCAGCGCTTTTCCTCCCCCATTTCTGCTGCTGGCTCTGCCCTGGCACCGAGCGGCCGGGGGCCCCTCCAGAGCATCCCCCCCCCCGGCTACCCGCTGCCCCCAGGCCCTGTAGAGGTGGTCGCCCTGTAGATCCCAGGTAGCCCTACCAAAACCCAACGTGTCATCGCCCGGGAGAGGTGTAAATACACCAAGGGTGGGTGGACGCAAACAGAGCTTGCCAGGTCCTGCAGAAGCCCTGCGCACCCTCCCCTGGCCAGTGGCGCGCTCCCGGCAAAGCTGATGCTCTGCTGGCTAAGTCAGGGCTGGGATTTGGGCGCAGCCTTGGCTCCGGCTCAGGACAGGCAGGCTGAGCTCGGGCAGCTCATCAGTGTCATGAGAGCAGCAGAGGGAGGAGAGCGGGCGAGGGGCTGCGGAGGCCAGCACTGGGGCTGATGCATGGGGCCGGGGGAGGTTTGGTTGTCCAGGGGGGCACCGAGAGGCCAGGAGGGCTGCGTGCCAAGGCAGGGAGCGGGTGGGTGCGTGTCCGGCACTGTCTGCCTGCGGCCGGTCCCCGTGGAGCTGTGCGGGGGTCCCACGTGCGCTGAGCTGGCACCGTCTGCTCTCCCCGCAGGGGCTCTGCCGCTACTCCCGGTCCCCGCGGCTGTCGCAGGCACCGCAGGTTTGTGCTGTGCCGGGGGTAGGTGGGGGGAGGACGGGGCAGGGGTGGCTGGGCACCTGTGTGGGGACCAGTCCTGACCTCCTCCTCCCGCCCGCTCGCAGCCTCGTCCGGAGAGCAGTGCCGCTCCGGAGAAGCCCCTTCCCTCCATCCTTGAGGATGAGGAGGAGCCCGACGAGGTCTTCCAGCACTCGCCCGCCACCATCACCCGCCGCAAGCTGCTGCTGCCCCAGCTGAGCAGCCCGGCACGCCGCGGCTCCCTGAGCAGTCTCCTGAGCGATGAGCTGTGCCAGATCTCAGCCCTGCGACGCAACTGCCGCTCCCCGGCCCGCTGCAACCGGGGCCGCAGCCCCTCTCCGCAGTGCCAGAGGGACGCCCGGCTCCTGGAGCGGGAGGGTGGTGCGGGCAGGAGGCCGGCCAAGCTCCTCATCCCCTCCCTGCACACCTACGGCCCCCCAGACCTCAGTCCCAGGTAAGGCTGGGGAACGCTGGCGGCTCGTCCCGCTGCTGCGGGTTTGTGCCCGCCGGGCTGTGTGGGGTCTTGGGAGGCCAGTAGGAATGGTGGGAGAGGGGTGAGGGGGTGATGATGGCCAGCCCTCACCCCCTCCCTGCCCTAGAGTCGTGGACGGGATTGAAGACAACGGGGGGACGTCGGAGCCACAAACCTTCTCCTTCAACGTGGACCCCCCGTTGCAGACCACGGCGAGGGACTCCCCCACGTCAGGTACCTCCGGCAGCCACTGGGCACGGCCGGGGGCACAGGCCGCGGGGCTGGGGGGCTCGGGGAGCCCTCTGCCACCCGTCATGTCTTCTGTGGTAGGGACGGACGCGGGTGGCCCAGCCCTGGCGATGGAAGCGGAGGAGATAAAGCAGAACATCAGGAGGCTCAACCAGGAGGTGCAGTGGGGGCCGGGGCCATGGGCGCGTCCCCGAAAGCACCGGGGGTGCTCAGCCGGGGGCGTCCACCGGTGCTGACGGGCTCTCCCTCCCCTTCCAGATCAACCACCTCAACCAGGAGGTTTCCCACCTCAGCCGGGAGCTGCAGCGCATGATGGAACTGCTCCAGGGCCGCCTGGGCACCCCGCAGCCCCCCGCCTGCCCCTACCGCCTGCCCGCGACCGCCTCGATGCCCCCCCAGCCCTCACCGCCCTCCATCCCGGTG
>VXBL01001265.1:223986-241836 GCA_013400195.1 Aramus guarauna
GCCCGAGCTAAACGTCCCCCCGGCGGGTTCTGGGCCGGCCGGTCCCGCTGGGTGTGCTGGGGAGGCGGGAGAGCGGCGCTGCCGTGGTGCTCCGGCTGCCCCGGCCTTGTGGAGTGCGGCACTGGGCTCGTAGGGAGCTGTAACCCGGGAAGGGAGCTGTGCTCGTCGGAAAGATCAGCACGTCAAAGGTGACGGCCTCAAACTCGAGGAGAACGTCGTGTCTGCGTCGTAGTTTGCTGGTTTGCTTCCTAAGTAGGAAAGGGTCCCTCGGCAGCGAGTCCGGGTGCCCGCTGCTGGTATGCCGGGTCTGCCTGACTGCCGTTTCCCGACTCCTTTGTCCCTCTTGTAGTGATGACTGTGGAAGTTAAATGGAATTTGGGGGAAGGTGTGGCACCCGTAAGGATAGAAGTGAGACAATATTTTGTTGTAGCTAGTCAGCTGCTGAGGTGGGAACAGAAACTCTAGAAGCCTGAGAGCCTGGCCAGGTTCCTGAGTAGAGAACTACCTAAATGAAGGATGTGACTTTATCCCCTGAAAATAGGTTCTAGCGGAATGGAGACTATTCTGGATTGCTGCTGGGGACAAACACAGCCCCCGTGCCCCCCACCCAAGGGTGTTTGTGAAGCAGAACGCATGGTTCTGCTGGCTCTCGAATTGGACACAAAGTCTGCAAAGTCTTCCCAAAGTTTGTTGGGAAGGAAACTCAGACACGCTCAGATGCGAGGCCATCCTCGGATCTTCAGTGCTGCGTGTACGCTGAGAGGGTAGTCGGTATGTGATCCTGCGAAGGCTATAGTGCGGCCGTAAGGGTCAGCAACAGGTCTGTAGTGCTAACTCTCGTGAAAGCTGCTCAAACTTGTATTCCTGGTAATGTTCAAGGTGCTGCTGGAACTTGTGGGGCTGAGTGGGAGCTGCGGGGGGGGCCTGATCTAGAGAGCTTGTTCTCTGCTAACTGTGACTCTTCACTGTAAACTGGTTTGCCAGCAAGACTAAACACAGTGTTGACCCGATCTCTGCTGACCTTTAGCTTGTTGCTTTTGTATGTGGCTGACGGAGTTCTGACCTTGACTGTTTCCAAGCGTGTGAGGAAATCGGAGGGAAGAGAGTACGCTGAGGTACTATTTTAAGTCTTATGTGGAACAACTTGCATCTACTATTCTTAGCTTTTTGTGTGGTGGGTCAACACATATTTGAGCTGCCCTGCTTATAGCATGACATCAATTCTGCTCTGCACTAAGTTAGGACACCTGAGCTGACTCTGAAACATGGTTGAGACCAAAAAAAGAAAGATACTTCTGATTCATATTGGCTTGACATGCCATGCTGTCTGAGTGAACTTTCTTGGAATATGGGAGATAGTCACTACTGCTTTGACTCTAAAATTTTACCTTTTTTCAGCTTAACTGGATAATAAGGTGAAAGAACTGTGACTGAAAGGGATGAATAATTCAGAACAGTGTATGTAGGCAGCTACAGGGCAACGCTGGTCTTAACGCATTCTTGGAGTGAGGAGAGCAGGTAAAGCACAAGTCTGTCTAGACCTGTAAGGTTAAGAAAAGCCATGCTTTGATTCAGTAACTGGGTCTCAGTGCTGAAATTCTCTGCCTTCTCTTTAGTCTCAACAGTATGTCTGATCAGTCTACTACTTTCATAGCAAAAATCTACCTCTAGAGGCAATCTTTCCCTCTAAGATACTATAGGCTAATTTAGATGACATTTGTTTTAAGATAGTGCCAGGCAGTGTAGGTCCCTCGAGGCTGTTTAAGTAGGTGCTGATACCCCTTCAGGTGAGGGAGCAATGCAGGCAGGATGAAATGGGACTCCCGAAGAAGGATCTGAGTTACTAGAGAGCAGTGAGGGGAAGGCCAGCTTGATGTGTGGATATGAATAGAGTAAAATAAAAATTTTAGTTTTACAATGAACAGGGTTGGGTTTAGGTCCCTTCACTTTACCAGTGAAACCAATAATGGATTGGGCAGTGTCTGAAACAAAACTGTCTGGTAATATATTTGTACTTTGTGTGCTTGGCCAAACTTAATTGTTGTGATGAGAACTGGAATTATCTCCAGCACAGCAAAGCTCTTCTGCATCTGAAGAGGGACCAGCTCTAGAATTGCTCTAGTCCCTGCTACTCATCAGCTCCTGATCCTAACTTCTTAAACCGCTGTGTGTTTAGCGGATAGGTGGTAATGGCATCTCCCTGGAAAGGGAGGGGGAAAGAATGCCAAGTACTCTCAGACACAGGAAATGAAATGGGAATGCTTCTAATGAAGTGGGTGTAGCCCAAAGTATTTCGGTCAGCATACTTAAAAGCGGGTAGAATGTAGAAATGGCGGTGTCAGCTGTTTTCTTCCCTTGGGGTATGAAGTTTGAAGTCCTCTTATGCAAGTTCTGTTAAGTTGTCAGAGTAACACTATGAAAACCGCTCCAAATGCTAGCCAGAAATAATGAACCTTCCTGGAAGTGAGAGTATTGGAGAGGAAGAATAAAACTTCATCTGAATCCTGAAAGGAACTCTTTCCTCCCCTGCAGCATAGGAATGAGCTGCTGGAGCAGTTCTACATAAACAGATAAGAAAACGGCTGGGTTTAGTGTTTGCTTTTATTTGATAGAGCTCCAAATAGGGAGCTGCTAGAGGCGAGAGATCTTTGTGCAGTCTCAAAAAGGTACTATGAAGGTCACTGGCTCTTTTTGCAGTGAAGATGGCAGTTTTCTGCTTTGCATTGTTAATGATCTTGCCTTCTTGTTCAGACTAGTAGGTGCCTTCTAAAGGTGCCTGTTGCTGGACTCCTGGTCAGAATGAAGCTGAGCCTTTTGAGGGTGTCCTGAGTAGTGGGCAGTATCAAGAACAGGAGATGGAAGAACCTTGCCGGCAGAATTAAATGCTTGATGCTTTTGTTCAATTTGTAGTTGGTCCAGACTGCACTCATGAGTTGTTCCTTCAACCTGGCTGTGCCTCATCTTCTGTGAAATAGGGCTAAGTTCCTGCAGTGTCATGGATAACTAAAAGTAGGTAAGACCTCCAAGAGGAGGTTAATGTGGGAATATGGAAGCTTTGCTCACTACAAATAGTGAGATGCTTATGGAAAATGAGATGAGGCAAAACTCTTCCACAAAAGTCTTATGCTGCAATTCCTGCCTTCTTGTGCTGCTTCTCATTCCACTCTTTTTAAAGTAATCTTTGCAAGTGTATTGTCTCTATAGCTTAGCTGAGTGGAGCTTGACCAAAGCAGTGCTGGTTAAAGCGTGAGCCCTAGCATTATCCGTGTTGCTCTCCTGACACCCAAGGAGCAGGCAGAAGCACTACACCTCAGCCTGCCCTCGCTGTGTGTTTCTCTGTTCAACTATCCTGATCTAATAGGACACTAACTGCAGTTTTAAAAGCAATTAGTCATGCTATTCTGCAGAATAAAAACCCCCACTGGATTAGGCATGAAACTTCCTTGTGCTGCCAGCATGACCAACATGGTAATAACTGTTGTTGCTGATACGTAGTCAACTGTCTCTGAGTATTAAAAACCTGTAGCTCCAAGGTAGCATCAGTAAGTGTAATGTCTCTTATCTCCTGAGGCGTTTTCAAGAATTCCTGGTAAAGGATAACCACTTAAACCTAGGAAACCCTTCTGAGGGGATGTGTATGGGGTTAAACTGGCTAGAAGAAGGTTTGAGGGAACTTGGTAACTGCCTTTGGCTGAAGTACCGCACTTCTTGACTCAGTCATGCAGGCTGTGATCTTTGCCTCATCTTCCAAAGAGTCAGATCAGCTTTGTAGGATGCACGGGTGTTCCTGCCTTCCTAGTTTACTAACAATTTGAGAGCTGACTTGCCTAGTTCAAGCAGATGACCTCTAGTGAATGAGACTTAGTCTCAAGCTGAGCAGTAGCTTTCTGTGTATAACAATGTTCTGAGTTGATCTGAATTTCAGATGATCCTGTCCAAGTACAGCACTTGCCTGTTCAGAGCAGATCTTCAGTTTGGCCGCTTGTGCTCACCCTGAGCAGCTGCCTGTCAGTGGGGCCTTGTGCACGAGGCCCTGAAGTAACACAAACGTGGCCTTCATCACGATGTCTTCTTGGGTTTCTCTTGCCTTACGGGCTTTGTTAATCTAGCTTTAGACATGACTGAAGGAAGATGGCTCCATTTCACTGTCCTTGGTGATGGTCCTTCACAAGACCAGGCTTATGGAGTGATGGAAAAGTCTCTTCTGTCGGCTTGGCCCTGGGTTGCCTAGCTGGGGGTAGCTGCATGTTGTACTGTCCTGCTAGCTCAGCTGCACATAGCATCTGTGCTGGATTGAGTGGTAACTGCAGGGTAGTGGCCTTGAAATCTCTGATAGAGTTGTTTTTGAAAAGCTGCTTTGAAAAACAGCCGGCTGCTGGGGCTGCTTTGGAGGCCACGGCTCTGCAGATGTCAGAAAACAGATGCATGTATTAAAAGCATGAAAAGGAGCTGGTATTACAGATTCTACTATACTTGTTCAGGACTGTAGCTACCAACAAAAAGTAATTTGACTTTTTGCTGATGTAAATCCTATTAACCTCTAAATTAAACTGAGTGTGCCCAAGTCTATGGGAGACTTGGGTATGAGACTACAGAGAAGTTGTGACTTTAACTCATGATCGTGTAACAGCCATAGGAGTACTTCTGAAACTGCTGTCTAGGCTGAGTTAGGTCTATGGATCTACATTTTAAAGCTATGACACAGCTCCTGACAATTGCAATGACTAGTTCCCCAATTTAGAGCTGTTACTGAAGCTCTGGATAATAGCCTTACTGATCAAGAGACTGTGTTCTTTGTTTGTGGAGGGAAGTGCACATTGTCTGTAGAAAGATGAAGTATTAAAACTGAGACTTTATGGGGCTGTGGTCTGCACTTCAAGTCTGTTTCCTGGTTCATCTCATTGGTAAGAGCTGGATCTGTTACTCCTTCACCTGCAGTGTGGACCCTACTGCAAGTGAGGCTTTTGAAGTTTGTGCTTATTCATCATATTAATGTGTTGGAAAATCAGGTTGATGCTTCACGCTAAGCTAATCTGGGCTAGTGGAGCCTGTGCGGTGTTCTGGTGGGTCCCATACTTGCTGCTGGTCCTGCTCGTGGAAGTTGCTGGTGAATCTGGGTCCTGAAGCTGACTTCCCAGTTCTGGGTGGGAGCAAGGCAGCACAAGCTTCCTGCTAGCGGTGGCTAGCTGCCCATTCAGTGTTAGGTGAAGCAAAACCGCTCGGTAACTTCAGGGGTTGCTTTGCCAAGAAATTCATGTAATGCTGTCAGCTATTTAACAAGATAAATACTTCACTGGGGCTTTTGTCTTGAGTATTTTGATTCTAAGCCAACAAATCTCCAGTGAAATGGTTTCTTGCATAGCTGAGAGCAAAAGCGGTCCTTGTGGGTAACTAGATTCTTCAGGATTGGGTTTCTAAATATTGTCAGCTTTCAGAGTAGTCCTTGCTGGTGGGTGAACCCAGGGCAAAAATACCGGATTCTCTAACTTCTGACACCTTAAACTATAGCAGCTTCCCTGTGGTAGTGAGCCTTGTAGAGCAATTCTCATGCAGGGGTTAACGTGGGGATCTGACAGTAATTGCCTGGTGGAGGTTGGGGTTCTTGTACTGGGCTGGTTGATTTGAAACGGGCTCTGGTGCTGTTCTCAAGCATCCTAGCAGCTCTGGGGAACTGCCCTGCTCTTGGAGAGGCTGGGAATGCAGCAGCACTGGCACGTGCTTTCTTGGTTTAGGGTGCTCTGATTCTTGAATTCAATATTCATGGAAGTGTACAAGCCTTACGGCAAATCCTGGGAAGCAGGTGAGGAGTTGAGAGGAGCATAAGCTGTGGAAGTGATAGACGTAGAGTTCTTGGTGGTTGGAAAGCATCAGACATTGAAACTTGTCTTTCATCTCAAAGCAAACAAGAGACTTCCAAGAGCTTACAACAAAGTGGGTACTTTTTGCCTGTGTGATGCAGAGCTCCTTCATGCGCTTCAGTAAGCACGAGGCAGGTAGGGTAAGCAAACAAACCAGCATGTACCTTTATGGATCTTGTGACATCACAAGCTGCTGAGCTTCACTAGTTGCAAGAAGCTGGTAGGAAAACTAACACTTGTTAATCTTGATTGCAAGAGTACCCTATCATACCTTTTCTTCTCATCGTCTTGACTTCTTGAATTAGTACAGCAGGCTGCAACTTCAGCCGCTTTCGTTTGCGCAGTATTGCTGTAGTTATTTTGCTCTGACCATGGCTCAAGTTCCACGATCTCACAGGGAGTGGGAAGGGATGCATGCGTGATCTGCTCTGCTGGAAAAGGTGAACAGCCTCCCTGAGCGTTGGAAATGGCTTCATTCAGCTTGGAGCACTCCCTGTTTCTCAAACCAGTATTCGCTGATTGGTGTGGGCTGATCTAGCGCAGATCCAGGCTGTGCAGTTTAGCTGCCTGTTACTTCTGCAGTCAGTGGCGTTCTGTTTCTGACAGGAATGTAGAAATCCTCAAAGATGTTGGCATTAGTGAGAGTGATCCTCCGGCACTGGAGGGCATCTACAGCTTTGGTAGTTGCTCGCTTCATTTATTTGGTGGTTTTGTGAACATCAGAGATGCTGAGCTGCTCACTCTGATCTCGTGTACGTGCTTAGCCCGAGACCCTTGGCGTGATGGCTGCAGTTAGGGTCACCTGAACAGCGTAAATGCCAACCAAACATCCTAAAGATCTGGCAGCTTCTCAGGTGGACATGCAGTCATGTAATCCTGCAGCCAAGCTTCAAACCATCTTTAGATGATGATCAGGTTCTCCATAATTAAAAGTGGCCACAGGCTCTGGCTGCTTGACTACTTGCTCTGATCAGTAGCTCTCCATGATGAGTTGGGCACACAGACATGCTTGCTTAGTTCTGTTTTCGTTCACGTAGCGCAACCAGATGGCAAAATGAATATAGATCTGTGAAATATAGGTCACACTAAGACTTGAGGATGTCAACAGGCTCGTTTCCTTGTTTTGCTCTGGGAATCACCCCTATCACTTTTCAGGAGGTCATAACTCAGTAGAGGCACGATTCACGTGGCATTTAATGTGCAGAATGTTAGTCTGAAACAGCGACAGAGCTTATGTATTGCTGATAGACTGCTCTGGTAAATGAATACAAGGTTAAACAAGCAAAAGCTGTTCCCTTGCAGACTCTGGTTAGAGCAGAAACTCTAAAAGGTGGAAACTTTGTCAGGCTGTTAGAGATGTAGAGCTGCTGATGTGCCTCTTGAACTGGGTGGTAACCAAGCTGCTCATGGCCAGAGCTGCAAGATGCTGTTTCCTCACTGTCCAGCAAAAAAAGTTGCTAACTTGCTTCCTATCAAGCTTTCTCATCCTGTCAAAACAGTGTTCGTCCTTCCTCAGAAGAGGAGATGGGGGTTCTGACAGTGTTACTAGCCTTTGCAAGGACCCAGCTCTGAATTGCAATTTCTTCACTGACTTAACCTGAGATTGAACAGGCCACTTGAAGCAATGGCTTCTTCACAGCTCAGGCTACTGAAACATCTTGCTGCACTGCAAAGTTACTCCTCATGGTTTCTTTCCTACCTGCTAGCTTCAGGGAACGGTACTGGCTTAACAACAGGTTTCTGACTTGCTTCCTGGTCAGAACAATTTGAGGTTGATGTCTCTGTAGGTCAGAGTATGCTCGAGTGTTTTTGTGTTTTGAAAGCTGAAGAGGTTCTCTGGCTGATGACACTAATGGGCTGGCCCTCTGGATGAGCTTGCAGACTGAAATGGCTGTAGGTTTCCTATCAAACTGTGGAATTGAGCTGAAACTTGACATAATTAAAGCAGCCTCACAGCAGTCACAACTGAGCAGGCTTTGCTCGGGAAGGCAGGTTATATGAAGCTCTTCTTTGGAGGCAGGACTAAGCCTTGTTCACAGGACACACTGCTCCATTTCAGACCCAGTTTAACTTGCTTTAAGCGTCCTTTGTAGGAATCTGGTATTTGCTGGGTAAATACTGGATGTACTCTGAACATACCTGGAGTTTCCTCGGGGGTACACTCAGAACAAGGAGAAATTGGCTTTCGGGGGATTTTTTTGTAGTTGTCTGTCAACAAGAAGCTTGGGTTATGAGAGCTGAAGGGAAAGTGGCGATACAGAGCAGATGCAATCAGTTGTAGCATTTGTCATTGACAGGAAGTGGGAGTTGTGATGAGAACAGGAAATATGCCTAAATCTGTATAACTGTGCACTTTGAAAGTACTCCTGTTCTCTGCTGCGTGGCAGTGGAGAAATGGTTAGGAAGGCACTGAGACTTCACTTGTGGTTGTCTGTGGATGTAAAACAGCTTGTCTTGCTGCCCCGCCATGGGTCTGTGCTTCTGCACAACTCTAGAGACTGGTTGCTGTTGAATTGAGTGCTGGGGAGATGGGATGGCCGTTGTGATTGTGGGTGATCCTTACCTGTCAGTGCTGTTCAGCATACCTGGATCTGAACAGTCTTCTCATAAAGAATGTGGCCAGTAGCCTGATGACCTGGAATGATGTGAGATAAGAGCAATGAAGCAGCTGGGATGGGGTGTGGGAAGCATTAGGTGTTGCCTCTGCATTTAGATCAAGCTGTCAAGGCTCTTGTTTGGTGGTGAGTACCCGTTTGCAGCAGGGATGGCGAGTAGTTGCTTTCAGTCTCTGAATACGCAGTCTGCGCCCAGAGAGCGGCCGCTTCCAAATGACTTCCCTCTCTGTGGCAGGCTGCTTGCGTGGCGAGTCGAAAGCCTTCCTCAGGGCTACTCTAAGACACAGTGTGGCTCAGTGTGAGTGCCTCTAAATTGCTAGACTGAATATAGAAACTCCCTTTGTCCAAATGCCTTGTGATCTGAAGGACCAACATACAGGGCTGCTTCCTCTAACGGCTTACGTGGGGCACTTGAACATCTCGGTGTTGTGCTGAGTCTGAAGCTGCTGCTTTGTGAACTTGGGAGAGGAGGAAGGAGCTAAAGGTCAACCTCAGTTACCTCCGTGAACCTACTAATCATTGTTTTAATAGGTGAAGCTCTAATAACACCAATTGGTGTGCTGGCTATTCTTTACTTGCCTCACCCTAGCAAGGAGTGTGTAACATCTATGTGTAGTGGAAGTGTTGGAGGGCCCACTGGTGGGTGGGGAGGAAAGGTTGTGTTATCAATATCCCTTCTCCAAGGAGGCTCAGATGACTTAACCTCCTACTGAAGGAGCTGCTGACTGACAGAAACTGCCCGACAGTGCTGTGGTACATGCAGTTGTAGCTTTACACCATGGGAAGGAGTCACCACCTGCCTGTGCTGATGGTGGTTGCAGATCAAACCCACCCTCTAGAACTGGTATGGCTGGTCCATGAGCCTGTCACTAACTCTGACCTCCTCTTCCAGTTGCAACCTGCCTCCAGGTGGATCCCAGTGCAGAACCTGCAGCATCCTTAACTCTTGGCACCCCTGCACTTAAGCAGCAATGGCAGGTCGAGGTGGAGCTGCTCGACCGAATGGACCAGCCGCTGCAAACAAAATCTGCCAGTTTAAACTTGTTCTCTTGGGAGAGTCTGCAGTGGGGAAGTCCAGCCTTGTTCTGCGCTTCGTGAAGGGGCAGTTCCACGAGTACCAGGAGAGCACAATTGGAGGTGAGTGCCCGCTCTGAGTGCCTATGGCTAGAAGCTGCTGGCCTCACTCATTCAGCGTAGGAGTATCAGAAGTATTAATGGCTATTTTAAAGCGGTCTGGGGTTTTTGCTATGGAGTCAAGCAGCTAATGCTTTAACTCTTGGTTTATGCCTTGTTTGTTGGTGTGAAGATCAGTGCAGCAGAGAATAATGCTATGGCAACCGTGTGCTCTGCCTCTAAAGCGTCTTTGCTTCCAGTGCTTGAATTTCTGCTTCTAATTAGAACTGAGGCTTTCAACTTGGTTTATAGCCCTTAATTATCTTTTCAGACCATGACCTGGGATTTTGGGGTTGTTTCTAGCCTGATACTGTTAACTACTTTCACAGCTCTTTCAGGTCTAGTAATTCTTTAGCTTGAAATCATTAGCACGGTGTCACCAATCAAAGGTTGGTTGGCACCTGGGTCTCTGGGCAGTAATATTTGGAAGTGTGTGCTGACAAAAGGCTTGATTTGTCCCTATAGTTAACCATGCAGGGAGTAAGTATAGCTGTAAGTATAGCTTAATGCTCTGCTGCCGAGGTCCGTGCGGGCACTCTGCTGTTCTGCATCAATCTGTATCCAAGGCTGGTTGCCTTTATCCTAGTTGTAATGCGTGGTATTATACTCACTGGAACAAGAAAATAACCGGTTACTAAATTGGGGTGTGCAGTGTAACTGGGCTGACTTCAGTGCTTTGGCAGCGTTGTGCTCTCTAAAGCTCGTCCCGGCGATGCTGCAGCCGTACTGTGTGATCTGAGGGGAGGCTGGGAAGGGACTGGCAGCGCTGCTGCTCCAGTGCCTGTCTGCTGCCCGGCCTCTCAGGGCCACCTTTCTGTTGGCTCCATGGTGGCTCTCAGGTTCCTGTGTGCAAGGAGCTTGGTGATACAGCAGAGCTGCAACTTCCACTACAAGCGGCACCGCGCTGGGCTCCGTCTGGGGCTTCTGCTCACTCCCACGTGAAAGCAGAACTGCTTCTGGCTCTTGCTGCAGGGTGTCTCCAGCTGGAGCTAAGGCAAACATGCACCTTCTCTTTCAGCTGCCTTCCTAACACAGACAGTCTGTCTGGATGACACAACGGTGAAGTTTGAAATATGGGATACAGCAGGACAAGAGCGGTATCACAGCCTGGCACCAATGTATTACCGAGGGGCCCAGGCAGCCATTGTTGTCTACGATATCACTAACACAGTGAGTACTGCGTAGGGCTTTGGGGAGCTTTTGTTTGCTGGGAGGAGGAGGAGGAGGTGTCTGCGCTTGCAGCTGATGCTGCTCACTTCCCTGGGAGAGTGTCTGGGTTCAGAGTCCCTGCAGATGCCTGCCTGCAGGTACAGAGTTCCTTGGGAATGCTAACAGCCTCTTCCTCAGCCTTCCAAGGCTGTCTAAGCTGATAAAGAATCCTGCTACAAAGTGCTGTAAAGGCAGAACACTTCTTACAGGAAAGACTTGTTCTAATCATATCTTCACTGTGGATTAATAAGCAGCTGCCCTTCCTGACTGCTGCCTCCTGTTTGCTTCCAGGACACATTTGTACGAGCCAAGAACTGGGTGAAAGAGCTGCAGAGGCAGGCTAGCCCCAATATTGTAATTGCACTAGCGGGAAACAAGGCAGACCTTGCTACCAAGAGAGCTGTGGACTTCCAGGTGAGTGGGAATCCAGATCAGTTGTTACCTGAACAAGTCAGGAAAGCGGCTTTTTGCTTATGTGGGGGAGGTGGTGGCTGTGTGCAAAATGCCTCGAGGGCAAGTGGAAGTCAAGATCCATGCTGCTGAGGACCCCAGGATGCCACTCAAGGGAATTGTAGCCTGCCTTTCCCATGCACTCCTCTTACAGCGCTTGTAGCTCTTGGTAACAATTATGATGAACGTGGAGAAAAGGCCCACGGAGCGCAACTATCTGTCCTCAGTCTGTTCTGGTGCCTTACTCATCTGGGGCTGTCTGCAGCAGTGTGTGAAACAGCATCTTGTAGATAAAGATGTGTGAAGAATCATTCTCAGCTTGTTCTCTGCTCTTCCAAGGAGGAGCTCTTATCTCAGACCTCTGTGCAGGATTGCTTGTGGTGCATTACAGTGTCTGTTTCCCAGCTAACTAAAGTACAAGGTGTTGTGCTGCTCAGGACATGCTGTCTAAGCTTGGTTCAACATGGCTCAGCACCAGTCTGTGCTGCTGTAGCCCAGCTTGGCTGCTGGGACACCAGCCATGCAGTACTGTCAGTGGTGTGTCTCTCCCAGCTGTCCTGGCAGGGTCAGGGGACTGGGGGGAATGTCTGGCCTGGGATGGGCCAGGGTTTTCTTGGTATTAAGTTTGCCAACAAGTGAAGCGTGTGAAGCCTGCTTGGGCCTCCCCTTGGCACAATGCCTTTACCACTCTAATGTGACTGTTTGTAGGATGCACAAACATATGCAGATGACAACAGCTTGCTGTTCATGGAGACGTCGGCAAAGACAGCGATGAATGTGAATGAAATCTTCATGGCGATAGGTAACAGCTTGCGTGCGGAAGGCTGGCTGGAGTAGCTGTGCTTGCCAGCAGCACAGCCCACTGGCAGCCCTGGCTGATGCAGGAGCTCCCATGGTCTGGAGGCTCTTACTGGAGGAGAGGACCAGCTTGTTAACTTGAGTGACCAGTCACTCCTCGAGCGTGCAGAGCCTTTGCCCTTGCAAAACCTGTTTCCTCTTTCCCTTTATCTGGGGTGGTGAGTAAGGAAGAAGCAGGATTGATGGCAGCCAGAACTAGGAGTGGGTTTGTTTGCTGTACTCGTACTGCCAGCAGTGTCCGATCCCAAACCTCTTAAGAGGTGAGGGCTTGGGCCAGTGCAGTGCTGAGCACAGCTTGTGGTCTGCGGTAGGGAGGAGGTTGGCCTCTGTAGAAGAGCCTACTAATGTCATCTTTCTTTCCAGCCAAGAAACTGCCAAAAAATGAACCCCAGAACGCTCCTGGTGGCCCAGGTAGGAATCGGGTGGTTGACCTTCAGGAGAGCAGTCAGCCTAGCAGGAGCCAATGCTGCAGCAATTGAGCAGCCGTTCCTGCCTGACGGAGCCCTCGAATGACGTGACTGGAATCCACGCTAACAATCGCACTTACCGTAGAGCGGCTGCTGCCGGTGGCTGCTGTGATTTCTCCATCCCTTTCTGATCATAGGCTGGAGGGAGTTCTTCCACCTGCACCTTTCTGTACAAATACTAATTCAATTCTAAGTCTTAAGTCACTTTTTTTAATATATGAACTTCTGCTCTTCCCTCTTCCTGGTGGTGGTGGATGCATGACCTGGTGTCTGCCCAGCCAGCTCCTCCCTTCCACGGGTGAGGGCCAGCAGCACCCAGGTCCCACAGTACTGTAGTTCACTATTGGAAACAAAGGGATATCAAGACTAGACAACCTTGTTTAAAATTACCCGTATGTAGAAGCTAAGGCTAATACCAGTACAATATGCCTAGAACAACCACTAAACTGTAGCATTATAGTGACAAACTCTGGCTCTTCAGCCTCTTATTGACCAAATTATGAGTATTCTGGGGTGGGGCAGAGGGAAGCAAAACTGGTTTCTTCTGTATTTTGTATTGTATGTTTCTTCATGTAACCAATCAGTATCTTGTCAATATAGTACATACAACTAGCTGCCTGTTGTCTTTATTTGTGTTGGACTCTAGCATGCCAACTCTTTTTTTTTTCTATCTCCGGTTCTGTCGTAATGCACTAATCCTGTTGCAACTTTTGCAAAAAAATCTTGTATAGAAAATTGTCCTTTTTTTGATGGTTGTGATGCCACTAATGTTGTTAACCCTACTCTAGTGTGAATACACATGGTTTACTGATGTACAGAGGTGGGGTGGGGGAAACCTCAGATAACTTGTCGGTGGAAACAATATGTATTGCAAAAGCCTGTAATTCCACACAGTATGAAGGGAGGTATTAAAATGGCTTCTGTTGCCAGACTCTAACTGATGTTGGCTGCTGCCTAGTGCCTAATGCAATGTCTTATGCATACTGGTATTTAAGAGGAACTGTCAACCTAGTCTTCATCACAAACTTCAGTTTTGTGTGATTAAAAAAAATTTTTATAAACCTATCATAATCAACAATGTTCATGTTTCTTAATCAGCTCAAACCAGAAGGGGAGTGGACCAGAATGGAACAGTTATGCCGGAGGCTGAGATGCGCCGTATTTCTGTAGGGAGAAACAGGAGCTGCTCGCCCTCGGCCCTCTGCCCAAGTCAGGGCTGTGCCAGCTGCTCCTTGAGGCAGGAACTCCTTCTGACAAGGCTGCAAGTGGTTCAGAAAGCTTGTGGGGTGCTGTGCAGTGGCATGCAAGGAAGTTTGAGGGAAATAGTGGGAATTTTTCATTGCTTAAAACTTCTAGGGGAGCTACAACTCAAGTTGGGGGGGNAGCTTGACACTGAACAGGCTTAGGAATATTGTGCTGAAGTATTAATGAGCAAAATGCCACTATCCCTGGAGGATGGTGGCCTTGAAAGAGGCTTCTCTCCTGTGTGACTGCTGCATGGACTCAGATCCTTACACCTGTGGGGGAGACCTGGAGCCAACATGGAGAACCGAACATCCCCTTGCAGCTCTGCTGCTACCATGTGTGCTGCTGGGCCGGCACCCTGTGTGCTTGGGAGAGCTTGAAGATTGTGATGTGCTGGTGCTTGAACCTGCTGCTTCTCCTCAGCTGCGTGGTGGCTGCTGAAGCTCTGAGAGGCACAGCTACGCTCAACTGTGTGACCAGCCCTGGGCTGGGCTTGCCTGTGGTTTGCAGTGTTGGGGCTCTGAAAGCTCTGCTGGGTGGCTGTGAATAAAGTTGTCTGTGTGAACAGCCTTGGCTCATGTGGGCTTCATCCTCTAACCAAGGTCTTGATGCTTTCTGCTCGTGGTGGGAAGGGTCTGGAGTGACTTGGGTGATCAGGTCATCTGCCTGGAGCAGAGGCTGCCTGTAGTGTCTGGGCTCAGGTGGGCTTCACTCACCTGGTGCTGGGGGTGCTGCTGGTTTCCAGCCCCTGCCAGGGAGCCTGGCCTGCTGAGGTCTCATCGCTTCTGGTGGGGTTTGGACTGATGCTGCACACTTTTCCAGGCAGCAAGAGAGAGACCTGTTGGAAAAGTTGTTCCCCATCCCAACTCTGAACGATCTTATGAACACAATGTGAGGTGCTGTTGCCATCTGCTGGCTTCTTGGACTTGGTTCTTGGTTGACAGGGCTTCATTTCTGGCTCCTTCCAGGACTTTGGGTCTCCATGTCTGCGAAGGAGCCTGCGATGCCTTAAGGGGTGTCTCGCTGCTGCCTGAGCATCTGCTGTTCAGCGGTAAGGGGCTGGCTATCAGGGCTGGGGCCCCACTGCTGGCCGCGGAGGTGTGCAGCGGTGCTCTGCAGAGCCTCCTCGCTGCCAGGGGAAGGGCTGTCCGAGCCTGGAGCAGCTTTGGCACAAACAGGCGTGCCTGCCTGCATACCTGCTGCCTGTCCAGGCCTGAGCATGGATGTTTATGGTGGTTGTGCACTGCCTGGAGGTGGGCTTCACCCTCCCTGCTGCTGGGATCCCAGAGGGGGCTCCAGGACCTGCTTGGAGGGGGGAAAGCGTGGCTACAACAGGGGCACTCTACCCCCAGTCAGGTCCTCTTCCCATTCAGTGGTGTTGGCCAGGGGGCAAGGGACTGGGGAGCTGATGCGGATGCTGGCAGCAGTATGAGGAGGGGGTGAAGGCAGTCTGCCTGCTCCCTGGGAGAGCTGCCTCTGCTCCGATACGGGTGAGTGGGGCTGCCCTTTCCCACTTCCCCCCCTCCAGGAGCAGCACCGTGCTCTCAGATCCCTTCCCTCCCGCTGGGTCTGCTGTTGGCCCAGTTTTGTGCTGCCCTGAGGCACCAGGAGAGGTTCTTCCCTCTCTGTGCATCCAGCTCCTCTGGAAGAGCTGAGACCAGGGCCCAGCCTCCCCATCAATCAACGCCAGGAGAACACAAGCAGGTTGTATGCAAAAGTAATTTTATTGGATACAAAAACATTCCAGTATAGTGAAAAAAATGACATCATTGCTGATGGAGCTTGTCTGGGCTAAAACCCGAGACTCGCTGCTATCTCCTCCGGTCCTGCCGCGGGCCATCGGTTCCCTCCCATTACATCTGGGCTTTGTTGGTGGCTCCATCCTCGGGGGCTGGTGCTGGCTGCGGGGCTGCGGGGCTGACCTGGATGGGCACATTCCTCTCCGGGGCAGCGGACAGGGCCAGCCTGGGGGCCTCGATGCGGAGCTGCCCCTCCTTGGACAGGGAGCAGGTCAGCGCCTCGGCGTCCACCTCCTCGGGCACGTCCCACTCACGCTTCAGCACCTCGTACTTGTAGGAGAAGGAGCCCTTCTCGTCCGTGTTCTGCGTCTCCTTCTGCCCCACCAGAACCACCTTCCTGCCCACCACCTTCACCGACAGCTGCTCGGGAGAAAAGTTCTTCACGTCCTGGACGACGGAGAAGCCCTCCCCAGAGCCCTGGGTCAGGGTTGCGCTGGTGCTCGGGGCTCGCTCCACGGCGGTGGCTCCTTGGCTGTTCAGGAGCTGCTCGAAGCTGCTCATGAATTCCCGAGCTTTCTCCATCTCCTGCTGCAGCTCAGTGAAGATGGTCTCTGCGTGCGGCCAGAGGGTCCTCACCGTCCCCAGCCGGGTGGCCAGGGAGCTGGAAGCGAATGGTGCGAGGTGCATTCGGCAAAGCATCGCTGGTGCTGGTGCTGCTGGTGCTGCTGGTGCTTCTCTATCTGTTTCCTCTCCAGCTGGCTGGGAGCGCTCTGTCCTGCCGCTGCCGCCTGCGGCTTTTATTCCCCTTCCTGGGGAGGAGTGGCCTCATCCTGCACATCACGTCATCCTCGGGAGAAGAGCTCAGCTCTTTCCAGCCCGTTCCAGCTCATTCTTGTTACTCATCCGTGAGGAGAGGCACCTCTTACGTCGTGCCCGGCATACCTTCGCCCTTAGTCTGCAGCTCTGCTCTCCTGGCTTATAATTAGCAGCATCACCTCAGCCTCCGAACGGGATGCCTGAGCCGCCCCTGCCAAAAATCTGTGGCCTTTCTACTTCCCAGGCAGGGAGCGGGGCTGGGCTCCTCTCCTCCCTGCCTTCCCCCCCCCCTTGCCTGTGCTCCCCCCCATCTGCAGGCAGGAAAGCCCCTCTGCCNCCCCAGCGCGGGGGCTGCGGGAAGGGCTGCGCTCGTCCCCCGGCCGGCGGTGACCGCAGCCGTTGCTGCATCACGGTGGCTCTGCAGAAACCCGAGCTTTGTGGCACCGACTGCAACTCCCTATTTGCGGCGTGTGACTCGTCCCCAGAAGCAGGCGCTGCTATTTTGGCTGGCAGATAATCAGCCTCTCAAAAATAGGTGATGGCTCCAGGAGGGCGCGTGGGGAGAGAGCGTTCTGGAAGGGGCACACCCCTGGGCAGGGGAGGATAAAACCTGCCGCTCCCCAGCCCCAGCTCAGCACCGCTCCAGCCCTTGCACAGAGCAGAGCCGCAGCACACGCCAGGAGCACGCGCCGGGAGCAGAGATGCTTTGCCGCCTGCACTTCATGCCACCCGCGTCCAGCTCGCTGTTCCCGTGGCTGGGACCTGTCCGCACCCTCTGGCCGCATCCGGGCACCCTCTTTGCCGAGCTGGAGCGAGAGCTGCGGCTGGAGATGGAGAGGGCTCGGGAGTTCATGAGCAGCTTCGAGCAGTTCCTGACCAGCGGGAGCAGCTCCAGCCGGATCGGCATTGCCGCGGAGCGAGCCCCGAGCACCAGCGCAGCCCTGACCCAGGGCTCTGGGGAGGGCTTCTCCGTCGTCCAGGACGTGAAGGACTTTTCTCCCGAGCAGCTGTCGGTGAAGGTGGTGGGCAGGAAGGTGGTTCTGGTGGGGCAGAAGGAGACGCAGAACACGGACGAGAAGGGCTCCTTCTCCTACAAGTACGAGGTGCTGAAGCGTGAGTGGGACGTGCCCGAGGAGGTGGACGCCGAGGCGCTGACCTGCTCCCTGTCCAAGGAGGGGCAGCTCCGCATCGAGGCCCCCAGGCTGGCGCTGCCGGCCGTCCCGGAGAGGAACGTGCCCATCCAGATGGGGCCGGCGGTGGCACAGCCGACAGCCAGCACCGAGGATGGAGCCGAGCGGGCCAAGGCGTGATGGGGAGCGGCGTGGGGCCGGGCTGAGCCTGGCTGCCAGGGCGGCTGCTGGCCGCAGAGCAAGACCACGCCGAGGACCGCACAACGGTCCGGCGGGGGGGGGGCGCCGGC
>VXBL01001265.1:243378-255082 GCA_013400195.1 Aramus guarauna
AGGTGGTGCAGGAGGAGAGTGCTGTGTGGTGTAAGGGAGATGTAAGGACAGGCACGGGCAGGGCCTGCCGGATCCTGGGGCTGCGCGCGGGAGAAATGTGAGAGAGCGTTGGGGTGCTGGGTCATGCAGGGTGGGTGCTGAGGAAAGCTGGGGCGGGTAAATAGGGATGGGTGGGACAGGTAGAGGACCTTCGCAGGGGCGGTTGTTTGGCCAGAGAAGGCGGCAGCCTTGGCACGAGGCAGTGCACGGGCCGCTGCGTGACGGCCTCTCCTGTCCCTCGTCCCAGGCCAACGACGCCTGCAAGTGCAATGGCTGGAAGAACCCCAACCCTCCCACTGCCCCCCGCATGGACCTGCAGCAGCCAGTGACCAACCTGAGCGAGCCCTGCCGGAGCTGCAGCCATGCGCTGGGTAACCCCACCACAGGGCACCCGGGACCCCCTCGGGGAGGGGCAGCAGTGTGGAACCCCCCCCCAGTCTCACTGCGGCTTTTTCTCCGCCACAGCGGACCACGTATCCCACCTGGAGAACGTCTCGGAGGAGGAGATCAACCGGCTGCTGGGTATGGTGGTGGATGTGGAAAACCTCTTCATGTCGGTGCACAAGGAGGAGGACACGGACACCAAGCAGGTGTATTTCTACCTGTTCAAGGTGTGTCTGGGGCTGGGCACGTTGCACAGGGGTCCCTCAGCTTTGCCGGGGAGCTGGGGCTGCTGTCCCGCTGCCTGTCCTCTGCCTGCTCTGCTGGGAGCTGTGGTCTGTGGCTGCGAGCCATCCCACCAGCCCAGCCGGAGACCCAAAATGCTGACCATGTCCTGGGAGCGACTGCGCTCCCGGCCTTGAATTCCCCCTGGGAGGGAGACTGCCAGGGAAGAAATGGGTGTACCCCGAGGTGGACCCTGGCACCTTCCTGGCCGCGTAAATCGGTGCAGCCCCGCAGCAGCATTCTGCTGCTTCCACCACTCATGGTGCGCCTCGGTCCATAACCGCGTCCGACGGTGTCTCCGTAGCTCCTGCGGAAGTGCATCCTGCAGATGAGCCAGCCTGTGGTCGAGGGGTCCCTGGGGAGCCCCCCCTTTGAGAAACCAAACATTGAGCAGGTGAGGCCTCTGTCAGGCTCGCGTGTTGCACTGATGACTTGTCCTGTGTTTTGCTGCTCTTGCATGGTCCCCTCCCTCTTCGGGGGGCAGCACTGAAGGGTCTGGTGCAGCACCCAGTGCCCCTCCACCACCCCTTCCTCTCCCCAGGGAGTCCTGAACTTCGTGCAGTACAAGTTCAGCCACTTGCCACCCAAGGAGCGGCAGACCATGTACGAGCTCTCCAAGATGTTCCTGCTCTGCCTCAACTACTGGAAGCTGGAGACACCATCCCAGTTCCGGCAGCGCTCGCAGAACGATGATGTGGCCACCTACAAGGTCAACTACACGAGGTGAGGGCAGGAGGGGGTCTGAGCCAGCCAGCCTGGGGGTCTGCCTGTTCCTCCCACCCCCGTGTGGGGCTGACCCCTGGCTGCTGGGGTCTTTGCTTCTCCCCAGCTCTCCTAGGTGAGGAGAGCAGGCGTCCAGTGGGGAGACAGTTTCCAAATAACGTCAGCCATGACCCCCTGGCTGTCTGCTCTCCTCGTCCTGCTCCAAGCAGTGTTGTCCCAGGAGGGATGCGGATGCTCTGGGCTCGCTGGTCCCAGCCCCATCACTGGTGGCACCGGCTGAGCCGGAGCATGTTCTTGTCTCCTAGGTGGCTGTGCTACTGCCACGTGCCGCAGAGCTGCGACAGCCTTCCTCGCTACGAGACCACCCACGTCTTCGGGCGCAGCCTCCTGAAGTCCATCTTCACAGTCACCCGCCGGCAGCTGCTGGAGAAGTTCCGGGTGGAGAAGGACAAGCTGGTGCCAGAGAAGCGGACGCTGATCCTCACCCACTTCCCCAAGTAGGTGCCCGAGGCGGGGATGGCCGCTGCGCCGCTGGGAAAGCTCTCCTGTCTCGGGGCACTCACACACCGAGAGTGACCCCCTACGGAGCCGAGGGGCTGCGTGTGCCTGGTGCCTGCTCACCGGCCGGCGTGCCGCTCCCTGCCAGGTTCCTGTCCATGCTGGAGGAGGAGATCTATGGTGAGAACTCTCCGATCTGGGAGGCCGATTTCACCATGCCGGCCACGGAGGGTGCCCAGCTGGTGTCTCGCCCAGGTATCTTGGGGAGCAGCTCCTTCAGCTCGGGGGCTGTAGGATGAAGGACCGAGGTGGCGGTGGCTGGGCTGCTGCGGCGTGGCGAGCCGTTTTCTGGCAGTCACAGGCATCGTTGGTCTCTTCCAGCCGCGGTCAGCACCGTTGCTGTGCCCACCACTCCGCTCTTCAGCAAGAAGCTCAGCAACAGCAGCTCTGCCGCGAGCATGGACGCCAGCACCCCGGAGCCTCTGCCAGGTAGGGCCGGCGTGAGTCCGGCACCGGCTGAGCCAGGACCTTCCCTTGGTCCCTCCCGGTGCTGGATGTGCCGCTCTGCTCCGTGCCCCAGGGGATAAGCGGAAGCTGCCCGAGAGTCTGACGCTGGAAGATGCCAAGCGGATCCGCGTCATGGGAGACATCCCCATGGAGCTGGTGAACGAGGTCATGCTGACCATCACGGACCCCGCTGCCATGCTGGGCCCCGAGGTACGGGATCGGGGCACCGAGGCAGCACTGGTGCTACCAAAACCCATAGAGCTGCTTTCCTGGTGTGCCGGGGCCTGGCTGGGCTCCCCCCACAGAGGGTGTGCTGGGGTCACTGAAACCCCCACCCCCCCGCACCCCCAGACCAGCCTGCTGTCAGCAAACGCGGCACGGGATGAGACAGCCCGGCTGGAAGAGCGCCGCGGCATCATCGAGTTCCACGTCATCGGCAACTCGCTCTCGCAGAAGTCCAACAAGAAGATCCTGATGTGGCTGGTGGGCTTGCAGAACGTCTTCTCGCACCAGCTGCCCCGCATGCCCAAGGAGTACATCACTCGCCTCGTCTTCGACCCGTGCGTGGCTCGGGGGGTGCAGGGGGGGAGCCGGCACGGGGGGGACTCCTGTCTCACCCTTGGCCTCGCTGCCCACAGGAAGCACAAGACCCTGGCACTGATCAAGGACGGCCGAGTGATCGGGGGGATCTGCTTCCGCATGTTCCCCACCCAGGGCTTCACGGAGATCGTCTTCTGCGCCGTCACGTCCAACGAGCAAGTGAAGGTGAGAGCGGGGGGCTGGGTGGTGGGCACGGCACAGCACGGGGGTGGGGAGGAGCAGGGCGGTGGGTGGTGGGAGCAGGATGGTCCTAGTGTAGCTGGAAGAGCACGAGGGTGTCCGAACCCTTGGGGTAGCCCAGACCTGCTCAGTGCTGGCCAGCCCCAGCAGCAGCGATGCTTTGGGGACGTCTGCCAGCTGCCTGTATCCATGGGTGGGAGCGGACCACGTGTCCCATCTGANGCTTTTCCAAGGACATCAAGGTCCCCAAGAGCCGCTACCTGGGTTACATCAAGGACTACGAGGGGGCAACCCTGATGGAGTGTGAGCTGAACCCCCGCATCCCCTACACCGAGCTCTCCCACATCATCAAGAAGCAGAAGGAGGTACGTCCCATGGGCCACTCTGGTGGTGTTTATGGTGGCCGGGGTTGGCTCCAGCCCTGGGCAGCCGGTGCTGGGAGCCCATGGAGGGGTACTCAGTCACGGTTTGGCTCCCTGGAGCATCCTGCAGTCCCTGCTCACCTCCCCACTTCCAACCCTCCCTTCCTGCCGCAGATCATCAAGAAGCTGATTGAGAGGAAGCAGGCACAGATCCGCAAGGTCTACCCCGGCCTGACCTGCTTCAAGGAGGGCGTGCGGCAGATCCCCATCGAGAGTGTCCCCGGCATCCGTGAGTCCTGCCAGCTTCTGGCAGGGAAGGGCTGTCTGGCAGGAGGGCTCCGTCCTCCCTCACCCGCAGGCGTGGGGCAGACGTGGTGACGTTGATCCTTGTCTTCCAGGAGAAACGGGATGGAAGCCGCTGGGGAAGGAGAAGGGGTGAGTGCTGTGCAGGGAGGTGGGTGTCCTGCAGCAGCTGGGCTGCGAGGGCTCGGCTCCGGCTGTTCCTCCTTCCCAGTACTGGGATGGGGAGGCTGGAGCGCTGGGATGGGGAGAGGCTGCCTGCCCTGGGCTGACAACCGCTGGTTTTGTCCTGCAGAAAAGAGCTGAAGGATCCGGACCAGCTCTACAACACCCTGAAGAACCTCCTGGCCCAGATCAAGGTGCGGGCAGGAGGGGACCGTCCCCCTGACAGCCCTTGGAGCTGCCTCCCCTGGGACAGGCTGTCCTGGGATCTGCCCTCAGGGGCAGATGAGGAGCAGGACCCTTGTGTGCTGGGGCAGGCAGGGGCTGCCTGCACTCGCTGCCTGCACTCGCTGCTGTAACCTGCCCCCCACCCTCTCCCCAGACCCACCCCAGCGCGTGGCCCTTCATGGAGCCGGTGAAGAAGTCAGAGGCGCCGGACTACTATGAAATCATCCGTTTCCCCATCGGTAGGTGGTTGTGCCCGGGGCAGGGTGGTGGAGGGAGGGCTGCAGACCCCCCCTGCATCCACGGGGTCCATGCTGAGGAGGGGGTGTCATGGCTGGGGGTGACGGGGTGCTGGGAGTCCTGGGACAGTCCAGAAGAGAGGGAGGAGTTGGGACCCTCGGTCGGTGTCCAGCTTTGTGGCTGGGGGGGTGCAGAGGCCTGGGAGGACCTGACCCTTCCCCACCCCCAGACCTGAAGACCATGACCGAGCGCCTGAAGAACCGCTACTACGTCACCAAGAAGCTGTTCATTGCCGACCTGCAGCGCATCATCACCAACTGCCGTGAGTACAACCCGCCCGACAGCGACTACTGCAAGTGTGCCAACACCCTGGAGAAGTTCTTCTACTTCAAGCTCAAGGAGGGGGGGCTCATCGACAAGTAGGGGAGCTGGCCTGGACCCCCCCTTGGCCACTGGCCCCCTCCTCGGGAGGGACAGGGCTGTCCGTGGGACGTGGCCCCGCNGGTGTCCGGTGCTTTTATCCCTGAGCTGCTGGCGGTGTGAGCAGCGGGGCTGGAGCCGCCTCATCAGGATCTGCGCAGGGCAGGGGCAGCAGTTCCTGAGCTCCTGCCTCTCCCTGGGGGCCAGGACCCCCCCGGCACCAGCACTTCCCTCCTCTCCAGGGTCGTGCCTTCTGCCCCAGCTCTCCGTGACAGGACAGGGGCACACAAGTGCTTTGGTTTTGTGCTTCCGTCCACGCACAGGCAGCCCCTGCCCCTCTTGTTGAATGTACGGCAGGGCTCAGCCCTGCCCGCCCCCGGCTGCAGGCAGAGATGCTGCTTGTGGGCCAGGGTCCTGCTGTGAGGGGGTGCACTGCCCCTGCACCCCCCCAGCTCCTGCTGCCTCTATCAGCTCTTCCTTCCCTCTGGGGGCAGGTCTGCCCCGGCCAGGAGCCCAAACACAGTCCGTACCGCCCTCCCTGCCTGCTCCGGGGCTGCCCCTTGCCTGGCGCGGTGAGGGCTGGCAGCCCTGGCTGCTGCTCCAGCTCCTGGGGCAGGGGGATGTGCTGGCCCCCACTCCCCCTGCTCTGCCCCAGCTGTGAGCCAGCCTCTGCCCCTGGGTGTGGGGTCAGCTCCTGCTCGCATCCCCCCACCCTTGCTAACCCCTCCTTGCACCTCGCAAGCCATGTTCCCCCCGGCACCTCCGTGGGTGCTGGGCTGGGGAGCGCCTGACCCCGGCATTGACCTGTCCCCCCACCCTCGCTTGGTCACCTGCTGCCTTACGCCCCGTGCTGTCATCGCTGTGTGGGTGCTGGTGATGCTCTGTGGTCACTGGCCTTGCTGGGGTGGGACCAGCCCTGTCCAGCCCTTCTCCCCCACCCATTCCACTTGACTGTTGTTTTGTTTGTTTGGGGTTTTTTTTTGTTGGTTTTTTGTTTGGTTTTGTTTTATTTTTTAATAAATGTCCTTGTGCAGGCCTGGCTGCATCCTTGAGTCTGGCTTTGTAGTAGGTGGGGGGTGGTATTTGGAGGTGGGAGAGGCAGGATGCAGAGAGCCGCGGGGGTGGCACGGGGTGCACGGTGCTGCCCTGGGGTGTCGGGACTGGCCAGGGAGCGGGGGCCGCTTNCCGTTGCCCGCCCGTTCCCGGCCGTGCTGCCGGCGGGGTTCCCCCTCGCTGGGGCTCCGGCAGGACGCGCCGCCCCGAGTTTCGTTTCCCGGCCGGCGGCAGCAGCATCAGCAGCGGGATGAAGATGGAGCTGCGGGGGTACCAGCGGGAGGTGGTGGTCCCGGCCCTGCGTGGCAGCAACACCATCATCTGGCTGCCCACGGGTGCCGGCAAGACCCGCGCTGCCGTCTACGTCTGCCGGCAGCACCTGGAGAGCCTGCGGGGCAGCAAGGTGGCCGTGCTGGTCAACAAGGTGCCCCTCGACTCCGGTCTCCTGCCCTGGGGGTAACGGGGTACCTGCGCACACAGGCCATGGGGTCCTGAGTGGTGGTCCCGGGCTGGAGCTGAGCGGGGTCTCATGGGTGCAGGTGCATCTGGTGGACCAGCACGCCAAGAAGGAGTTCCACGTGCTGCAGAAGGACTTCAGGGTGACGGCCATCAGCGGGGACAGCAGCCAGAAGTCCTTCTTCGCCTACGTGGTGAAGCAGAGCGACGTCGTCATCTGCACGGCGCAGATCCTGCAGAACGCGCTGGTCAGCGGGGAGGAGGACATGCACGTGGAGCTGACGGGTGGGTGCAGGATCCTGAGCGCTGCTGTCCCCACGGCTGGGCTGGGGTGGGACTGCCCCGGCTGAGCCTCCACTGCTGCCCAGCAGCTCCCATGTGGCTGACCCCACTCCCC
The DNA here is from genome assembly GCA_013400195.1 of Aramus guarauna. NCBI lineage: Eukaryota > Metazoa > Chordata > Aves > Gruiformes > Aramidae > Aramus > Aramus guarauna. The sequence continues at coordinate 250,207 of VXBL01001265.1, forward strand.
TCCCTCGTCCGGCACAGATTTCTCACTGCTGGTGATAGACGAATGCCACCACACGCACAAGGAAGCCGTCTACAACAAAATCATGCTGAATTACCTCCGGCGCAAGCTCAGCGGGCAGCAGGACCTGCCACAGATCCTGGGCCTGACAGCGTCCCCCGGCACTGGGGGGGCAACCTCCTTCAAGGGGGCCGTAGAGCACATCCTGCAGGTGGGTCCTGTGCCCCCTATCCTGCACCGTGACAGGGCACAAGGGGCCCAGGCACACCTTCTCCTGGGTTGTAGTGGGGTGTCCCTTGGGGTTGGGCATTGATAATCTGGTGTGCAGGCGCTGGGCAGCCTGGGGGAAACATCCCCAAACTCACCGGGGTGCCAGCGAGCACCGCGCGCCGCGTCACCCTGCGCTGCCGGGGCTGAGCGCTGGAAGCTGGGTCTCGCCCTCTCAGATCTGTGCCAACCTGGACACCGAGAAAATCATGTCGGCGCAGGAGGAGCTGCAGCACCTGCAGAGCCACGTCCCCCAGCCCGTGAAGCAGTATGACCTGTGCCAGGAGAGAGCGCAGGTGAGGGGCAGCCGGCTGGAGCCACAGGGCTGCTCGCTGGGTGGAAGATGAGACCCCTGAGCCCTGCTGAGTCGGGGGGCCGCATCTCTCCATCCACTTAGCTCATGCCAGTGCGAGGAATCACTTGATCCAGAACTTTGGTGCAAGGGAATCCCGCAGCCATCCGGGTCCTGCTGTGCAAACAGCCCCTAACCCTGGCCAGGTGCTCCGGGTTGCACCTCCGAGGCTGTCCGGAGCAACGTCCCCGATTCCTTGGGTTCTGAGCCCCTGTCTGCTCCCAGGACCCCTTTGGCAAGCAGCTGAAGAAGGTGATGGAGCGGATCCAGCAGTACATGGAGATGCCCAACCTGCCACAGAACTTTGGCACGCAGATTTACGAGCAGCGCATCGTGGAGCTGGAGAAGAGAGGTGAGGAGACGACAGTGCGGGTGTGGAGGGGCAGAGCTGGCAGCCGCAGAGCCAGGCTGTGACCACGGTGTGCCCCATCCCTCACCAGCGGCAGAGACGTTTCATCGCAAGACGCGGGTGTGCACGCTGCACCTGCGCAAATACAACGACGCTTTGCTGATCAATGACACGGTGCGGATGATCGACGCCTTCCAGTACCTCCAGCAGTTCTACGCCACCGAGAGGGACATGAAGGACCCCACCGAACAGTTCCTCACCAGCATGTTTGAAGGTAACGGAGGGCCCTGGAAGGGTTGGTGCTGGCTATGTTTGGGGTGGCAAGGAGCCCTCCTGACACCCCACTTGCCTGCACAGAGAACAGGGTGAGCCTGCAGGAGCTTGCCAGGGACCGGCGCTACGAGAACCCCAGGCTGGGCAAGCTGGAGGAGATCCTGCGGGAGCACTTCCAGCCCCCGGGCACTTCTCGCGGCATCATCTTCACCAAGACCCGGCAGAGCGCTCACAGCCTGCTCAGCTGGCTGCAGGACACAGCCGCGCTCTGCGGGAAGCACATCAGGGCTGCCGTCCTCACCGGCGCCGGCTACAGCAACCAAACCAAGCACATGACGCAGGTGAGCGGAGGGTGGGAAGGAGCTGGACCTACCCCTCCCTGCACACTTTGCAGGTGCTGCCGGGGGCTCGGAGCCCTACGCAGCTGCTGAAGCATCAGCCTGTCTCCCCCCAGAACAAGCAGCAGGATGTGATCAAGCTGTTCCGCGAGGGAGCCCTCAACCTGCTCTTCTCCACCAGCGTGGCTGAGGAGGGTTTGGATATCCCCGAGTGCAACGTTGTGGTCCGCTACGGGCTAATGACCAACGAGATCGCCATGATGCAGGTAGCTGCCCGGGCTCCCTCCGGCCGCTCTGCCTGGCCCCGTGGTGGGGGGAGTCTGCCGGGACACCCCAAAGCCACCCTTCTCACCATGCTGGCAGTTCCCTGGGGATGAGCCCAGCCCCTGGCAGAGCATCTCCTTGGTGAGGCACAGCGGGGTGGGGAGGGTGGATCCATCCTCGCGGGGTGGCATGGGGAGGCAGCGGGGGTCGGCCGTGTCCCTCCTCTGCTGACCGCAGGGTTTGGCCCTTCTACCGCAGGCCCGGGGCCGTGCCCGTGCCGAAAACAGCGTCTACTCCGTCCTCGCCAAAGCCAACAGCAGAGAGGTCTCCCGTGAGCTGCTCAATGAGGACCTTGTGGGGCTCATGGAGAGGGCGATCAGAGCAGTGCAAGCCATGCCTGAGCAGGAGTACCGCCTCAAGGTGAGCGCTGGGCACTGCCTGTGGCTACTGCTTGGGCACAGCCCTCCGTGCCCTGGTTTTGGCTGCCTGCTCTCCCCTTGGGGCAGCACCAGCTCCTGGGAGGGGGTAGCATCAGGTGCACAGGGCAGTGCATGCCCATCCTATCCTGCCCATCCTGCCCTGTCCGTCCTGCTGTGCCGCTCGTGCTTTCTGGCACGGTGTGTCTCTCCAAGGCCACGTGTCTTGCCATGCCTGCTGCCTGTTCATGCCCGCTGCCCTGCGCTAACCCCTGTCCTCCCCGTTGTCCTGCCTCCCCCTGACCTCTGCAGATCTTAGAGCTGCAGCGAGTTGCTGTTGCCAGCTCGCTAATGAAGGAGGCCAGGATCAGCGAGAGGCGGCAGCTGCACGACCCGGATGCTGTGTTCTTCTACTGCGTCAACTGCAATGTGATGGTGTGCCACGGCAGCGACATCCGCACCGTGGAGGGCATGCACCACGTTAACATCAACCCCAACTTCAGGTAGGAGCTGGGCGCTGGCAGGGGTGAGCAGGCAGAGCCCAGCTGTCAGGCGTCGCTTGCTATTCTCTCCCCCCCCAGGATGGGCAGGGGGTGGCAGGAGCCTGCTGCCAGCTCTTTCTTGGGGACACCAGTCCAGGGAGGTCACAGGGGCTTTGTGGGATGGGTGACTATGGGAGCAGATGTGCTGCCCTGTTTCTGTCCCCTGGACCATCATCCTTAGAGTGTCCTTCGGCCCCTTCCTTGCAGGTTGTATTACAGAGTTTCTGGGAAAATACAGTTCCAGCGAACTTTCAAGGACTGGGAGCCCAGCTGCCGCATCGTGTGCAGTGGGTGCAGCCAGGTGAGTGCAGCACGTGGCAATGCCCCCGTGGGTGCAGCCCACTCAGAGTGGGAGGGCTGCGCCTTGTGCCCCGGCTCCTGGCTGAGGAGTGGAGCTGTCTCCCTTCAGCACGTGCCCGTGTGATGTGTGTGATGCACACGTGGGACGTGGACACGGGTAGCTGTCTCCAAAGGGGGACGTACCCCGGGAGCAAGGAGCTGCCTCCCATCCCCGGCGTGCATGGCCCTGCGCCACGGGGACGCTGTGCTGCGTGCGGGTTGTGTGACTGTCCCCACCCTGCCCACACAGGAGTGGGGAATGGAGATGATCTACCGGCAGGTGAAGCTGCCCATCCTCTGCATCAAAAACTTCATAGTGGAGACGCCGGCTGAGAAGAGGAGATACAAGAAGTGGAGCGCCGTGACATTCCCCATTAAGGAGTTTGACTACCTGGAGTACTGCTCCAGCATCCACGGCCAGTCCTTCTAGCATGGGCTCTGCTCAGAAGAGGACTATTCCTAGGCCACCTCCTGGGACAGTGGGACCCTTTCCATCGCCCTTGGCATGGGNCAACCACTAACCTAACCTTGCCATCCCATAACCACTAAACCATGTCCTCAAGTACCTTATCTATCCTTCTTTTAAATACGTCCAGGGACGGGGACTCAACCACCTCCCTGGGCAGCCCATTCCAGAGCCTGACAACCCTTTCTGTGAAGAAATTTTTCCTAATGTCTAACCTTTCCATCGCCCTTGGCATGGGACCCTCCCTCCAGGCCCACGCAGACAAAGCCACAGCTCGCTCTTCTTTTCCTTGCTGGACCAAGCCCTCCCAGCACATCCCTTGCCAGAGCCTGCGACTGCAGGAGGAGGCTTTGCTGTGCCTATGCAGGAAGGATGAGACATGGGGATGGGAAAGCACCCGAACCCTTCCCTGCCCCCTGGCAGCTGCTCCCCATGCCGCTGCCTTCCCCTCCTGCCCCCCAGTGCTGCCAGGCCCGGGGGGCTGTCTCTGTGACCCTGCCAGGAGAACCAGCCATTTCTCTTGGGTCCAGGACATGGCCCAGCGTTTCTCCAGCAGATCTGCTTTGTGAATTCGATGATCCTCCATTAAAAACGTGTGTGTGCGCACCGGGAAGGAGGGAAGCGTTGGTAGTTTCACTCATCACAAGAGTTTGCTGTGCGCAGGCAGGTTCGATGCAGGACAGCCCTTGACACCGGAGCCGGACCACCCCATCGGCTGCTGAAGAGCCAGATCCCACCCCGCGCTGTCCTGGGTGTGCAGGGGTCCCCGGGGAGGCACCTGCGAGTGCCTGGAGTTGCATGTGTGGGGCTGCCCCAGTCCTATCCCTCCCCACAGACACTGGCCTGAGCAACTCACCTCACCCACCCACCCAAGACCAAACCTTCCCACGACCCAGAAGAAGCCTCAGCCCCTCTGGAGCTGCTCAGCCCCGCACAAGTCTGGAGCTGCGGGTGGATTTGACCTTCAGGCAGAAATGAAAGGGCTGCCGAAGGCTGGACCGGAGAGTCCAGCGCGGGCTGCTGGAGTCACCCTGCCTGGGTGCCCTGGCTTGGGGAAGGGGTTCTGTGCCCCGGCAGCTCCGGGTGTCCCCGTGGGGCTCAGCTGGGGCCACCCCGGGGAAGCGGAGCTAGCCGGGCGCCTTGCTCCCGAGCCGGGGGGGCTGAGGGAGCGGCTGGGCTTGCGGCAGGACCCCGGGAGGGGTTTCGGTGCCGGGGGCTCAGGGTCCCCGCGGCCGGGCCGGGATGCTGCGGCCCCGGATCCCGCTTCCCGCCC
>VXBL01001265.1:273344-304973 GCA_013400195.1 Aramus guarauna
GGGGGGGGGTGGATGCTTCGGTCCCCGCTCTCCATCCCGGCTCTCGCCTGCGGCGCCTGGAAACGGGAAGCCCGGCTGCGCAGCGCCGTGCACCGGGGAGAGGGGAGCGGCAGAGCCCCCGGTCCCCCCGACCTCCCCCTCGAGAGGTGTCAGGTCAGGGGGGAAACTTCTTCAGAGGAACTTTGCCGAAGCCCCGGTTGCAGCCCCTTCTCCCTGCGTGGGGCTGCCTTTCCCACACCGAGTGGGACCTGCGTGGGTGTGCAGTGGGTGGTGGTATCCCCCCGCTTGTCTCTGCCGAGGTGTCCGTTCTTTTGGGGTGCGCGGCGTGCGATCCCCACGGATGCGCGGTGGGCTTGGGTCTGCCGGCAGCGCCTGGGCCCGGGCGGCGTTTGCCAAGGTGCCTGCACGCAGCCGGGGTGTGCGGCACGACCTGCGTGAGTGGGTGCTGGGTTTGTGTCTGTGGGTGGGTGGGTGGTGGGGCCGTGACCACGGGCCCCTCCTGGGCCCCGCTGTGCTGGTCAGGGTGTCGGGGTGCGCAGCCCACCCTCTGTGTCCCACGGCTCGGCTGCAGGCGCTGGCGGCTGCTCACATCCCTGCTTTGATTGAGGCACGGAGAGGTTTGTGTTGGAAATGGAGCCGAGGCTTTCTGGCTGTCTCCACAAGGGGTACTCGGCTTTTAAAGAAAAGGACTTTTACTGAAGCCTTATAAAAGCGCTTTCTGTTAGCGATTTGGGCGGTGAGCGCTGTGTCTTGGGGCGGCTGCAGCCCAGGGCACAGCACGGCGCTCCTGACCACGCACATGCCGCAGGGTAACCCGCCGAGCAGGAGCCAACTTGGATCCAGAAGCGGCATCCTCACCCGGATGATCACCTGCTGTCTCCTTAGCTTTTATCAATAGACTTTGCTATTAACAATGAGTTATTGCTGGAGCTTTTGAGGAGCTGTGCATCGTGTCGGGTAGGGCTGGAGCTCTCCTCTGCCCGAGATCAAACCCTGCGGATCCCGCCGAGCAGGGACGTGCCTGTGGCCGCCCTTGACAGCGCAGTGGCAGGGCTGTTAGTGCCGATCGCGCTGGATGTGCGCGTGGGAAAACAACTTCTTGCACAGAATCTGAACTCCCAGCTCTCCTCAGCATGTGTGGCTGCTTTTTATTTTCAGAGCAAAACTTAGAAGTGTTATTTAAATACAGGAGATGATTCTGCATGAAGATAAGGGGTCTAGGGCCCAGCTTTGCACTCCGGAGGCTTAAGGGGCTTCTAGGTGAATTATCCGGCACGAAGGGGATCAGCATCGCCTCTGTTGCCACTTTGCTGGTCGAGCTGCCTGCTCACGTGGGGGCTGGACGTGTCTGTGGGTCCCACGTAAGCCGGCAGCATCCCTGCCCTGAGTGGAGCACGGCAGCAATTTTCAGTGAAAACACGAGGCAGGAGCTGGCCTTGTGCCACTCAGCGCTGTGTAAAAATTGTCTTCATCTCCACGATTATCTGGGGTGTCTGAACGGGGAGCTGAGACGTTTCGTGTAAGCTGCTGCGTCTGCATGTGGGGCACGGTGCCTGAAAATAGCATCAACGGGCAGTGCCGCTGTGTGTGACAGTCCGCAAATAAATGAGGCTCTGTCCCCGGCTGCCAGCCTGGCCAGGAGTTTCTGCAGCCAGCGCAAGTCAAATCATTGACTTCTTTTTTTTTTTTTTTAAGTGGCTGCAGGTGTTTTCCGATGGAGCATCCAGCCCAGTGTCGGCTTCTCTGAGTGATGTTTGTCACTTGGCTGAAACGGCTCCATGGGGATGGGAGGAACCATGCTGGTCCCTCCGTAGCTGCCAGCATGACTCTGCTGATGAGAAACTCTCCTGCCATACGTAGAGTTCAGAGTCGGGCTGGTGGTTACGTGTGCTGCGGGGCTTGTTCTGTAATCTGCCACATGCCTTAAAAAAACAAAAAAAACCCACCCAAAAACCCCTCATATAATCCTGAGCACGGAGATCTGTATGTAAATGTATAGAGCTTTGCTGTGTGTTAGCGGGGTGGTGACATCACACCGAGCTGTGACTTCCCACTGTGCGTCCNCCACGGAGCTGTGACTTCCCACTGTGCGTCCTGTGCACGAGCATCCCTGAGCTCTTGTACTGCGTTCTCTTTGGCACGGTCTCTGGAGCGGGCTGCTCTCGCTGCTGGCCGCTCGAGTGATGTTCTGCCTTGACGAAACAGCCAGCCTCCAGTCCAGATAAATCAAGAGGTTGGGTTAATAATCCCAAGAATAAAAAATATTTGTTTGAGCTGGTGGCTCGCTGGCCTCGGGACCTCGTCCCCATCAGTGGACCGTGCAGGATGTGTCCCAGCCGTGGGTTGGGGGCCGCTCGGCAAAACCCAATGGTGAACCCGTGCAAGGAGACGCTGTCCCGTTCGAGCGTGTGCTGCCGGCTGGATCGGGGCTGCCTTTCCATCCCTCCTCTCCTGCCTGGCTTCTCCCCTCTCTTTCGGCACAAAAAGGCGAGACGCCCAACTCAGATGTGCTGAGTCTATTTTTGCTGGCAGGCAAAAGTATAAATACCGCGGAACCTGAGGAGCAAATCTGAACCGGCTGCACAGCAACATCACCCCCAAAACTGTGGGGTTTCCCCTCCCATTTGTAGTGCTCCCCACCCGTTTGTGTTTCGAGGCTGGTTCACTTTCTGTGCCATTTATTTGTGGCTGGTGTTGGCTGCCCGGTGTTAATCAAGATGCTTTACATTGTTGAATTTCCAGGATTGGAAACAAACGTGTCCTGGAAAGACGAGGCACATCTCCAAAGTGTGCTAGACCTAAACATNTTGAGGAGCTGTGCATCGTGTCGGGTAGGGCTGGAGCTCTCCTCTGCCCGAGATCAAACCCTGCGGATCCCGCCGAGCAGGGACGTGCCTGTGGCCGCCCTTGACAGCGCAGTGGCAGGGCTGTTAGTGCCGATCGCGCTGGATGTGCGCGTGGGAAAACAACTTCTTGCACAGAATCTGAACTCCCAGCTCTCCTCAGCATGTGTGGCTGCTTTTTATTTTCAGAGCAAAACTTAGAAGTGTTATTTAAATACAGGAGATGATTCTGCATGAAGATAAGGGGTCTAGGGCCCAGCTTTGCACTCCGGAGGCTTAAGGGGCTTCTAGGTGAATTATCCGGCATGAAGGGGATCAGCATCGCCTCTGTTGCCACTTTGCTGGTCGAGCTGCCTGCTCACGTGGGGGCTGGACGTGTCTGTGGGTCCCACGTAAGCCGGCAGCATCCCTGCCCTGAGTGGAGCACGGCAGCAATTTTCAGTGAAAACACGAGGCAGGAGCTGGCCTTGTGCCACTCAGCGCTGTGTAAAAATTGTCTTCATCTCCACGATTATCTGGGGTGTCTGAACGGGGAGCTGAGACGTTTCGTGTAAGCTGCTGCGTCTGCATGTGGGGCACGGTGCCTGAAAATAGCATCAACGGGCAGTGCCGCTGTGTGTGACAGTCCGCAAATAAATGAGGCTCTGTCCCCGGCTGCCAGCCTGGCCAGGAGTTTCTGCAGCCAGCGCAAGTCAAATCATTGACTTCTTTTTTTTTTTTTTAAGTGGCTGCAGGTGTTTTCCGATGGAGCATCCAGCCCAGTGTCGGCTTCTCTGAGTGATGTTTGTCACTTGGCTGAAACGGCTCCACGGGGATGGGAGGAACCATGCTGGTCCCTCCGTAGCTGCCAGCATGACTCTGCTGATGAGAAACTCTCCTGCCATACGTAGAGTTCAGAGTCGGGCTGGTGGTTACGTGTGCTGCGGGGCTTGTTCTGTAATCTGCCACATGCCTTAAAAAAACAAAAAAAACCCACCCAAAAACCCCTCATATAATCCTGAGCACGGAGATCTGTATGTAAATGTATAGAGCTTTGCTGTGTGTTAGCGGGGTGGTGACATCACACCGAGCTGTGACTTCCCACTGTGCGTCCTGTGCACGAGCATCCCTGAGCTCTTGTACTGCGTTCTCTTTGGCACGGTCTCTGGAGCGGGCTGCTCTCGCTGCTGGCCGCTCGAGTGATGTTCTGCCTTGACGAAACAGCCAGCCTCCAGTCCAGATAAATCAAGAGGTTGGGTTAATAGTCCCAAGAATAAAAAATATTTGTTTGAGCTGGTGGCTCGCTGGCCTCGGGACCTCGTCCCCATCGCTGGACCGTGCAGGATGTGTCCCAGCCGTGGGTTGGGGGCCGCTCGGCAAAACCCAATGGTGAACCCGTGCAAGGAGACGCTGTCCCGTTCGAGCGTGTGCTGCCGGCTGGATCGGGGCTGCCTTTCCATCCCTCCTCTCCTGCCTGGCTTCTCCCCTCTCTTTCGGCACAAAAAGGCGAGACGCCCAACTCAGATGTGCTGAGTCTATTTTTGCTGGCAGGCAAAAGTATAAATACCGCGGAACCTGAGGAGCAAATCTGAACCGGCTGCACAGCAACATCACCCCCAAAACTGTGGGGTTTCCCCTCCCATTTGTAGTGCTCCCCACCCGTTTGTGTTTCGAGGCTGGTTCACTTTCTGTGCCATTTATTTGTGGCTGGTGTTGGCTGCCCGGTGTTAATCAAGATGCTTTACATTGTTGAATTTCCAGGATTGGAAACAAACGTGTCCTGGAAAGACGAGGCACATCTCCAAAGTGTGCTAGACCTAAACATCGTAGGAACAGAGTCCGTCTCTGAGCTCCGCATCCCATCAAACTACTTTCTTGTTTCTCAGCTCGATCGGGGCTGGCGTTTGAATTTTCTGAATCTAGAGCCCACAGTTCTGCAGCCCCTTAATCATTCCTAGGGAAAATAAAAATGCAAAAATGTGCGCCCGGAGCAGAGTAATGAAGCCCGCGAGGGTCTATTTGTCAATTTAGAAACAATATTGTGATGTACAAAGGCTGTTTCTTAGTCTGATGTTCTGAGACTGCCTCCAAAATAGTGCCATAATTTATGTGTCAGGAAGCCCCTGTCAAGAATTATATCTGTGCTCTCAAGGAAATCCAGTCTGCGGCTGCATGGTAACAAGTGCTCATTTTTTATTAGAACCACAACAATTTACTTGCAAGACATAAAAGGGAACCTGCGTGTTTAAGGAGCCTTGAACCATTCTGCAGGCGAGCTGGGGGCACGGGACATACCCCATGAGGGTCCTGGGATCCCGTGGGAACTTGCCAGCGCTCTCCTGGGATGCCATGGAGGCAGGGTCGTGTCTTTTGGAGACGTTACCGCGTTCTTCCATGGCCAAACTGCCGGGGCTGCGTGGGCGCTTTTGTCCCCCCCAGGGCCATGGCGGTGGGGCTGGCCGGGCTCTTGCCCTGTGGTGCGGGCAGGGGGGGGGGGCGGAGCCCCCCGGGGCTGCGGGCAGCGGAGGGGGCTTTGTGCTGTGGGGCAGAGGGGGGGGGGCTCCCCCAAGCAACTGTGGTGTTGCAGGGTCTGAAGGCAGGGAAGGGTCCTCTCGCTGTCAGAGGGCTAGTTACTGTTGGAATTTATTTTTTTTTAAAAACCCACCAATTTTTTTTTCCCCCCTGCAATGTAAACAGCCTTTTCCCTGGAATGAATACCCGGCTGAGCGCCAGGCAGAGAGGGGCCGCTGGCGGCAGGGGCTCTCGTGGGGTCCCGGGTAGGTGCTGCCCACACGCGTGGGCTCCCGTGCCACGAGGGTGGGGGCGATGGTGACGGAGCAGCGTGGGGACCCCCGGCTCCCGCGGGGCTGAGCAAATGGCTGGACCCTTCCCAGCGGGGTTTAAAGCTCTTGGGGCTGCAGAGCCCGAATGGGGCGAGTCTGGGCTGAGCCCCGGCACGGATGGGGTGTGGGGGGCAGCCCGGCTCCCAGCCCTCGACGTGGAATAGATCCGTGCTGCTTTGAAATGGGAACATTCCTGAGTCGTGATTTTCCCTGGCCTAATTATGGAAATTTTTTAATTAGTTGATAAGAAAGATCACTTGGAAACTGCAAGGGAAACATTTTGAGGTTAAGTCCTAATCCATGGCCGTATCTGCCTGAAGATGGGAGCTGCTCTGGCTGCGCCGACCTCTGTAACGGCTGGGGCAGGCGGGGTGCTGGGGTGCCGAGGAGGCGGGGTGTCCGTGCCACCTCCTGCGGTGAGGTGCTGGGCTCCTTCGCCCAACAGGTTTGATCTGGGAAGAATCAAACCAGTCTGGGTTTTGCCCGGTTTGGCTCTGAGGCCAGGCAGAGATGGTTTTCCCCACGGAGGTGAGGTTCCCGTGGGATGGGGGCTGCTGGGCTCCACTCTGTGCGGCCGTGGGGAGCGGAGGGTCCTTTGCCAACATCCTTCACGGTTCCCGCTGCCAGCCCATGCCCGTCTTGCTCCAGGCACTCCCTGCTCCATCCAAACAGATCCACCACACCGGGCTGGTTTTCCTGGTGGTCCGGAGCGAGCCTGCGTGGTGCCGGCTTTGGTCCGTGTGTGTCGGCGTGGCACGTGTGCCCCACCAGCCCCCCAGAGCCGCTCGGTGCAGGCTGCTCCTCCGGCTCCCAGCCCAACACGGTGCATCTCTGGGCACGTGGGAGTCACCCGGTATCGGCAGGTCGAGGAGCCCCGGAGAGCTGGGAAGGATGGGAGACAGTAACTGTGGGGGTTATCACTTTGCCGTAGCTCCGTCCGGGCTGGCAGAGCGAGCTCTGCCGACTCTGTGTAAGTTCTGCGTGCGCAGGGCCGTGCCCAGCGCTTTATTTCCAGTTTGGGTATTTCTGGCTCTGACGTCTGGTCGCTGGCTCTTGCTCTGCATCAGCGGGGGATGAAGGAGCTGTTGAAGGTGCGGTGGGTTTTGCCAGCGTAAGATCAGAGGCTGCTTCTCACCTTCCTTTCACCTCCCAGTTCTCTGAGACCTCTGCTGCCTTTGAACTGGGAAAAGCACCGCAGCCCGCTGCAGCGGGGAGCAGCAGGTCACCTCTTTGTAACGCTGCACGGCAAAGGGCCCAGAGCTTTTTGGGGTTCTGTTTTTTTTTTTCCTTTGTCTCTTGGACCTGGAGAGCGGTGGGACTGGTGACCTGGGCTTTGCGGGTGCTGTGGTATGGCTGCCCTGGCCGTCCGGCTGCTCCCCGGACCCCGCCGAGCCCAGGACCAGTGTGGCAGAGGTGCCAATGGCCACCAGAGTGGTTACTGGAAAACAGAGCTCAGAGCGGGACCCCAGCCTCCTGGCCAGCTGCTTTCGGAAGAGGGATGGAGCTGGACAGGTCCTGGCCTCATCCTGCCAGGGGATTCATCCTGGCTGCAGGCAGGCAAGCTACAGCACCCAGAGGGATTTCTTCTCCTCCGGGCAGCAGGATGGGACCCTTCCCCGGTGCCGCAGCCTTTTGGGGGGGCTGGTTTCCCAGGGTTTCTGTGTACCTGGCCCGCAGCGCGCGGGCTGGCAGGACTCGCCGCAGGTGGCGTGGAGGGACCATTCCTGCTGGCGAGCGGAGCAGGAGCCTCCCGTCAGCAGCCAGGTCCGTCCCCGCGAAGGAGGGATGCGTGCGAGGGAGCTGATCCCTCTTCCCTGCCGGCAGCCGGGGAGCCCACCGCCATCCCGCCCTGCCCCATCGCCATCCCGCTGTCCGGCATTGCGTGGCCTCTCCGTCCCACGGGGACACGGCAGCAGGCCTGCCGCCGCAGAGCACGAGGGACAAGGACATTGAACATCCCCCGTGCTCGCAGGGGCCACTTCAGCGCCTGGGGATGGGGTCGGAGCTCTGTATGCAGACGTTTCTCGGTGCCCCCCACCCTGCAAGCAGCATCCTGCGTGTTTTTTGTGGATGTGGGTAATTTCAGGCACTTGGCTGTCGTGCTGAGCTTTGGCATTTGGTTCCCCACACGACTCTGCCTCAGTTATCCTTGGTGACCCCGGGCAGTAATTTGTGGGTACGGATCTTCAGCAAGAATTCCCATCATGTTAGCGGAGAAATAATCGCAGGCTTTGTGCCGCTCCCTCCTCCAGCACCAATGCCATCCGCTGCACTCTCCTCGTTTAATCTGCAAGTCGCAAAGATATAAAAGAGAAGAATGGCGGCTGAGCATTCATATTTTTAAAACCAAGAACCCAGCTCTGGGACAGATAGAGGCGTCAGGGCTGGCCCGGAGGACGTGATGTCCCGTCCCCGCGGGGGATGATGCCAGCCCTGCAAGTCCCTGCCTAAAGCTGTGCCGCCGGCGGGGCTGGGCTGGCCGCAGCACTGCTCATCACCGAAGCAGATTTCACCACGCGGTTGCAGCCGGTGAAGACCTCGTCCCCAGCAGGATGTAACCCATCCCTGGAGGGGAATTGGTTCTCCAGGACCTATCCGGCTCTCTGTCCTCCTGCCGAGCCTGGCAGAGGAGATGCTGATGGGGACCAGGATGGTCCCAAGGGGGGACAGACGTCTTGTGTCACGTTCCTGGAGAGCAAAGCGGAGCAGCCGGGAGCCTCAAACGCGCCCCTGCGCTCCCATCCTGTGCATCTGCACCCATGGCCTTTGGGGGGGTCGGTTATTTATTGGGAGGAGAAACACCCACAGCCCAGGTGGGGCTGGGCTCCTCTGCACTGTATCTGTTTATTTCCTTATTTTGAAGCATCACTTTTCCCGTTACTGTTTGTCACCTGGTCCCCTCACCCTGCCCTCGTCCTCCCAGGGAACACGTGCTGCAGGGGACACGCACGCAGCCGCTGTTTATCTTGGTCCGGATCGCCGCTGCTTTGCATTCGTATGAAGTGCTGGAGCACCTCAGCACAGAGCCTGACTGTGCGCTGGGCTTGGAGTTTCTTCTGAAGAGCCCTGAAATGATTTTAGGAAAAAAAAAAAAATCCCAAACAAGGGAAGCTTGTTACTGAGCCGACGGGAGACAGGGGAGCGGCACGGAGCAGGATCCTGGCAGGATTGGGGGGCGAGACCCTCCACCCCCACCCCCTGGAGCAGACCCCTCCTGCCCATCACCGGGTGTGCTTCATCGCACGCAAGGACGGAGTCTATAAATATCCCAACTCCAAATTTTCAAGAAGTATTAGGAACTCTCCAGGCTTATTTTTGAGCGCTGTTACGAAAGGGCTTTAGAGGATTAAAGCGCGCCCAGATTAATCGGAGCTCCGGGAGGTGCAGGGTGCGGGAAGGGCAGCTCTGACGCCCCGGGGCTGCGGTGCGGGGGCTTCACCGGGGCTCCCGGGGTCACTGCTCCCTGTCCCATGTCCCAGCAGTGGGGCTGGCACCCCAGACCCAGCCGGCATCCCTAGGGTTGCGGATTTTTCACAGCTCAATGTCAAATTTCTGTCCTCTCTGGTTTCCAGGAGGAGGTAATTAGCCAACAGGCATAATAGCAATTTAATAAGTGTGTCAAATTAGCGAGCCAGTTGTGGTGTAGGGCACGCTGTACCTTCAGAGGAGCCTTCCGTGGGGTAAGGATGTGGCCTTTCAGATGGGAACACAGCAACCCCCTTGTCCAAGCTGGGGGTCAGGCTGTTTGTCCCGTGGCCGCGTGTGAGCTCACCCCTGGGTGGGAGCCGCTGCGGAGCTCGGGGAGGGACCTGGGACGGGCACCCCGGCGTTTTAATCCACGCCAGGATCTCACCTCCCCGGCCAGACACGGAGGGGAGATTATTCATGCTGCTCCGTTACGGCTGGAAGGCACGCGGCGTTGCGGGGCTGGGAGCTCGCGCGGCAGGATGAGTGCCGACTTAGGCAGCGGATGAGTCAAAGGGATTTGCAGGAACCCGGCAGCCACCTGCACCTCCGGATGCTCGCGTGACGCCGGTGCTGCTGCAGTGCCCGAGCTGCTCTGCGCGGGCAGGGGGCTCTGGAAGCGCCGAGGTGGGCTCTGACAGCAGGAAATCCGGCTCCAGCGCCTGCCTGGGTTTGCTCTCTGCTTAGCAGTGGGAAAGCGTTTCATTTTGTCCTTGGGAACATTTCCCCTCCGAAGGACTTGGGCAAATCCTCTCCTTGCCAAGGCAGGCAGCGGCACGAGCCCGTGAGATGCTGGCAGGCGGCAGAATCCCTCCGAATGTCCCAGGGGGGCAATTCCCCACTGCCCACCCGCGCCCAGCCGATGAAGGAGCTTTTTCTTCTGGTGCTGGGTGCGAGGAGCCTGACTCCTCTGCAACCCCGTCCGAAGATAACGCTGGCTGTGAAGGGAAGGAGATAACAGCGGGCAGGGGAGGATGGAGGCAGCTGCCTGCGCCGAGCTCTGGGGTGTCAGAGCCGGCGTGAAGCCCCAGTGCTGAGCAGGGTCCCTGCTCCGTGTGTCACCTCCATGGAGGGGACGGTGGGGAGAGGTGCTGGCTCCTGGCAAAGTGCCCGCTGCATCGCTCATAAGGACCCGGCCCATTTGAACACTAATTAGGACACGGTGCACGAAGCTCGTTTTGGCTGCGGATGGAGCAAAGGGACGGCTGGTCCCGGGGGGGCTCGTGTGGAGGGGGGGGACGTGGCCGTGGGAAGGTGGTTGCTGGTCCCCGGGGGCTGCAGAGGGCCGAGGCAGGCAGGGCGGTGGGCTCTGCCCCCAGCACAGGGATGCCTTGTGCAGGCAGGGTCACAAAGATACCTCTGTGGAGAATTTGGCCTCTCCCTGCCTGCCCTGGCCCCTGGCCGTGCTTCCGTGGGGTGTAAATCAGTAATCGAGAAGCCCCCGCAGAGCCCAGACTCTGGCAGCGTGAGGGTCTCATCCTTTCCCCAGCACCACCAAGTCCCATCCCGCTGCAGGACCGTGCACGGCCACCCCAGCACCCACAGCTGCGGTCCGGAGCCCTCTGCCCATTGCCAAGGCGCGTGCCAAAATTTCTGCCTTTCTTCACCTGCTGACAAAGCGTTGGAAAAGGGAGGATTTTTTTTAAAACATAAAACAAATAAAATTAGGTCTTCTGGTAAGGGATTCAATTGGTGCCCTCAGCTGTATTTATAGAAGGTTCAAAAGTAAATCTGTTCCCAGACTGAATAAATATTTTGCTCAGGCAGGCGCGATCTTCAGTTCATCTGTCTTGGAAAGACTTGAGTGAGAGGGGAATTGATTTTCTTCAGCTTGAACAAGGCAAGCAACTCTCAAACCCAGATAGATAGTGAAGTCCCATTATCAGCTAAAATGGGGAAGCAGCTGGGAAATCATTAAAGAGAAAGTGAAAACGAAGCCGCTTTAGGGAGGCAGCAATTCCCCATCCCTCCCCGTGATGGCTGGGGCCGTCACCCCCCGGGAGCTGCTTTGGGACCGTGTCGGTCCAGCCCCATGGGAGCCTTCGGCGACGCTGGGTGACCGTCTGCCATCCACACCAGCAGCATCCCAGGGGAGATGGGAGCAGCTGGCACTGGTCGCACTGGTGCAGGGACCGCCTGCCAACAGCCTTCTGCTGGGGAGATGAGCAGGGATGGAGGGGGATCGGTGCAGGTGCGCTGGTGGTGCCAAGGACATGGACCTCAGCCTCTGCTCTGCCACCGATCACCTGGAAACGCTGGCAGCCGGCTCAGCACCGCCGGGTACGGAGCCGCATGGAGCCGCCCCAGCTCTCGCCACGCTGGGTTCAGCGCTCGGGTGGCTGATGTGCTCCGGCTGCCCCGGCTGTAAAGATGAGAAGAAATTCATGACACGTCCCTGTCATCGTCCCCAGCCCGCCGGGACGCGGCCGTTCATGCGGTCCTTGGGCTGCCCGTGGGGTCTGGGCAGGGCCGGTGCCCCCGCGCTGCTGCTGCAGACGGCACGGGCAGAGGTTATCTCCAGCAGTGTTCGCCCCGGCGCTGGCTTGTTTCACAGCAGAATTCCAGCTCAAAGAGCTCGTTAATTCAAGCCGGCTCCTGGTGTTTTCAGACATCGGTTACCGCTAAGACAAGAGCTTAGTGCTTTGCTCTTGACAAAAGCTGCTGCCGGGTCAGCTCCAGCGCGGCGTGAACTGCGCGGCGAGCGCTGCCGGGGCTGCCCGTGCCTCCCGGCTAACCGGGGCCGTAGCACTCCCCTTTCCTTTTCCCAGGTAACAAAGGAAAAAAATAAAAAAAGGGAGAATTAAGAAAGGGCCAGAACCCTTGGCAGCGTTGCCTGATGTCTTCTCCCTGTTTTCCAGAGGAGAACTGCATCAAGCGGCCCCTGATGGCAAAAGTTCCCCAGCCCCAGGTGGGCAGCTCATCCCTGGGACGGTCCGGGGGGGTGGGAGCGGTGGTGGTGCCAGGCGAGGGTTTGCCGTGCGCGCTCCGTCCGCCCGGTGCTAAAAAAAGCCGTGAGATGAGCAAAATTATCCGCTGAGTCACTAATCATTCACCCGCTGCTTTAGTCACCAGCTTTCCCACGCTGGGGGGACGTTTGCTGCTGAGGGGGCACAAACTGAATTGTAATCGCGTTAAATAGAAGCGGCTGAAAGAAATAAAGGGCTGCTGCTGCACGCGCAGCTTCTGACACCAGATGGATCACTGGGCTCTGTGGCCACCAGAGGTGCTCGATTAATGACGAAACTGTTGATTAATAGTGCCCGGGTGCTGGGGCACCGAGGTGTGCTCCCCGCGGAGGTGGTGGCAGCGGAGCTGCTGCTGCTGCCCGTGTCCCGTGACAGCACGGGTCACTGCGTCCCGGTCCGTGCCCTCCCAGCCCCTCTCCATGGGCATCGCAGCTCTTGATGATGGACACGAGCTGCTCTTCCATGGGGTGCTGGCGTGGCGGGAGCACCCCCTGCTCGGGAAGGGGTGCTGACAGTTGGAACTGTAGTTGAGCAACCACGGTGGAGGCATGTCCGAGATCCCGGGACTCAGGAAAGCAAAACTGCCTCCTGCCCCCATCGCCTGAGCCAGAGGCTCTTGTCCTTCGAGCAGAAAATCCTGCTGGGATTTGCCACGCTTCTTCCTCAAGTGTGTGAGCTGGAAACACTCTGAAAGGACTGAGGCTGGGCTGCAAACCTGCCTGTGAATACGGACGGCCGAGAGCCAGGGCTGCGGGCTCCCCCGTAACACAGCGGGCTCCCCCCGTAACACAGCTTACTCCTCTGGCCGGGGGAAGCCCCGGTCCCCTCCTCCCCAGGTGCCAGCAGGCACCTTCTGGGGGACCGCAGCGCGCTCCGCTCTGCCATTTGCCCCAAAGTATCCCAGACGAGGAAAGAGGTTATTGCTCAGGTGTCAACACGTTTGCGGCGGCAAACGCAGAGGGATGGGTGCTGGCAGGGCTGCCGCCCCGCGCTGCTGGGGGGGCCGGGTGGGTGTCACCTTGCTGGAGCCTCCAGACAGAAATAACTCCCTGTACAGCCCCATTTCCAGGGAGCCTGCGGGGCCGGGGAGCGGGAGGTAGCAGAGCACGGGGTTGGCACGTGGAGCCCGCGGGGAGCTCAGCATCGGCTGCTCCGTCATGTGTCATGCTCAGCGTCATGGTGAGGGGCGTGATTGCTGCAGGGGAGCTGCAGGGGAGCCCCAAGTCTGCAAATCACGTCTGCATGTATGAACCAGGGGCCTCTCTGGGTTTGGTGCACAGCAGTGTGGGATTGGGCTACGGACGGGCACTTAAGCTGCTGGTGCTGAGCCGCCTGGGCTAGAGTGGACCGGCTGGTGCAGGGGGTGTCCTGTCCTGGAGCTCAGCCTGGCCAGGAGAGATGCCCCGGAGCGGGCACAGGATGCCCCTGGCTGGGCACCACGTAGCATCTCTGACACCCATCTGGCTCGCTCGGCACTGGACCCGGCCGTCCCCATCGCTGCCGTCCTCTGACCTCTCCCAAACCAGCTTTTCCTGCATCCCGGGTGGGTGCCGGTGTGGGGGGGCTGCACCTTGGCTCTCAGCCTCCCTGGCTGCCGGTGCCTCCCTCCGCGCCCAACACGAAGATCTCTTTTAGCCGAGTAACCCCGCCTTGCCGGAGCCAAGCGCATGTGAAAGGGTCTGTCTTAGAGCAGGAAAGAGCCATAAAGAGCCTATTTATGTAGCTGGCTCCTTGCAATGTTTTCAGACACAGCCCTCGCATGTTTTCCTAACAGCAACGCCTCCACCTCTCATCAGCTGCCAGCAGCGAGGAGCCTTTCGCCGCTGTCCTCCGCTCGCGTCCCCGCGCTCCTGGGGCCCTGGGTGGCTGCGGTCGGTGCCAGGGTAGCACCAGGCTCGGTGAGGCGGGCGCGGGGTGCGGGAGCTGCAGGGTTTGCTGCCCGGCACGGGGCTGGGGATGCTCCAGCCGCCCTCCCCGGTTAGCGAGCAGCTGGGTAGGGCGCGGGGCTGCAGCCAGCGCGGGGACACGTGTGCTGGGGCCGAAAGGAGGAGCCGCTCTCCCGACATCCCTGTCTGGAGCGCGTGCTGCCCATCCGGCTGCCATCCGGGGAGCGGTGAGCTCTGGCAGTGGGCTGGCTGCTGGGGTTCCCGTTGGGATGCCGGCCCCAGCACACACCCTCGAGGACCGTGCCTTGGCTGCGTCCCCCGTTCCCATCTGCGAGGGTGGCACTGCGCCCGCTCATGGACACGCTCGGACCCCTGGCGCGGACGGGCCGTGCTGTCTGGTAGCCGTGCATCCCCGTGAGTCGGACTAGCCAGCACCTCTGCCTGGGCCACCTTGCCGCCGTGTTTCCCATCACCTGGAATTCGCTGGCGGGCAGCACCGAGCACAGGGCTGCGTCTCGTGTCCGGCTTGCTCACGTGGGCAGCTTCTCCCTGGGATTGCCCCTGCAGAAGAACCAGCCTCTCCTCCCGCCACGGCTGGCTCATCGGCCGTGTACCGGGGTCGACGTGAGCTGCCCCATCTGTGCCCTGCCCTGCCAGTCCGCCCTGTCAGGCACCGTGCGGTGACAACAAGGCAGCCCTGCGGTCACAGCGCTGCAGATCGCGGTGTCACGCGTGCCCGGCAGCGTGGGAGGCAGGAGAGCAGCAGAGGAGGGAGATCTTTCCCGTTCAGCGCCGATGCGCGGGAGGGAGGCAGGCAGCGGGTGCCTTGGCTTGCAGAGGGCTGAGCGAGGCTCCTGCAGGCACCCCAGCACCCTGTGGGGACCCCAGAACCGCTCCAGCTCTCTCCCAGTCACGGGGCAGCGGTGACACCTTGTCCCTTTCGGTGCAGTGGTGCAGAGCGGATGCAAGAGCTGCGGCCCCGGGGCTGGAGCGGGAAAGGACGTGGGCAAAATTTCACGAAGCGCTGGGGGTGAGTCCCAGTCCCACCACAGATCCCTCCTCCTGTACCAGCCGAGCCCGAGATGGGCCCTGAGCGTTGTGCTGTTACAAACCTCCCCCTCCCCGTCCCCGAGCTGTCTGCGGCACGTACCGCGCGCGGCTCTGCGTGCCCAGGGCCGGCCGCTCGCAGCCTGCGTCCACGTGTTTTCCGTGGCAGGGAGACAAGTAACTTTTCATGAGTCCATTTACGAATTCCTTTCAAACAGGAAAACTGATCCACTAGAGCTCATTAAATAACGTTAATGGTGCTGCCCAAATAAATATTAGAGCTGCCACCTGCGCTGCCAGCCAACACTTGCTGCCTTCTGGCCTTCTCAGAGCAAAGGTTTCTCGGTTTAATTGGACACACGTGCTTCTCTCCTGACACCGGCGACCTCTGCTACAGCAAAGGATGCTCACGCTGCAGCAATTGGGTTCCTGCAACTTTATCCTGGCGCTGCAAAAGCAGGAGAGTGAGTCCAGGCGGCTCGTGGGAGCCACGGGTGCCGAGCTTAGAGATAACCAAAGAAACCAAAACAGCGTGTGGGGAGGAGGTGACTAATTCAGGCCACACTTTTCCCTGAACTGATGAAACCCAAGCTCTAAAACCTTTTCCTTCTGTGCTCTAGCCAG
Source organism: Aramus guarauna (assembly GCA_013400195.1). Lineage (NCBI taxonomy): Eukaryota > Metazoa > Chordata > Aves > Gruiformes > Aramidae > Aramus > Aramus guarauna. The sequence continues at coordinate 288,998 of VXBL01001265.1, forward strand.
CGAGTAATGTAGAACTTCATTAGTCCGCATCCAGGAGACACTGAGAGACACGGACAATTAATTATCATCTGTCCCGTTTCATTTCCCTGCCTGTCAGTGATGGCTTCCCGGTGGTTCACAGACAAGTCAGCGTTTCAAGACGTGAGCTGAGGCTGAAGGCCAGTGGTCCTGCAGTGCAGCTCCTGCTCGTGTAGCTCCGTGACGGGACCCTTGCACCCCCATTTCTCTTGGGGAACCCCTCAAAGGTATTTCCTGGTCCTTGCTGCCGCCAGGCTCGGGGGGCTCAGGTGTGCTGTGCCCCCCCCCGGGCTGTGGGACCACCCTGAACAGGCTCGAGCCTTTAGGGGTTCAACAACTGGAAGGACCCAAAGTGCTCCCACATACCAACGTGCGCCCCGTCTTTCCCAGCAGCCTGGGAATGGCTCCGCATTTCTCCCCAGCCGCCCCAAGGCAGAGCCCTTCCGACACCTGGGAGATTTTGTCACGGTCTGGAGGGTTTAATAATTCTGCCATATCCACACAAAGCCCCCGATTACCCGGCTGAGGCACATCCCCCGGCGGGGCTGGCTGCTCGCCGGTGCCTTTGCCACGGGGCCGGGCCAGCGCCGCAGCGGCGTTTGGGTGCTCCGAGCAAGCAAGAGGTGTCGGGGTGCCCCAGTGGTACAGGGTACCTCGGGGTGGGACCACTCACCCCGTCACCCAAATACCTGCAGTGGTGGAACCTCCTGAGAGCGGCCGCTGCCAGCAGGGACCCGGGGTGCCCGTGGTCCAGCGCTGGGTGGGGGGGGGCTGTGATCCCCCCTTTGGGGTGGCCAGGCCATGCACCCCAGGGCTTCGGAGCATCCAGCACAAGCTGTAAAACCCAGTGGAGAACTGGTAGCTAATAGTTAATAAAAATGAATAAAACCAATTAAAAGGGAAATGACTGAGCTCCCCTCAGATAAGGAGGGGGGGTGATGGGAATGGCCGGGCTGTCTCAGACTGGTCCCCCAGCCGCAGAGGCTGAACGGAGTTCTGGAAGGGGTGCTGGTAAACACCTCAAAATGTCTATGAACAAATAAAAGGTTGCAAAAACAATCTGCAGATGGAGGGATTGCCGTGGCTAACCTGAAGACAGCGAGCACTGACTGCTGGTCCCTCTCTAGCCCAGGCACGAGACCGGGGCGGATGCAGAGGCGAGGGATGGTTTCGGACCCTGGGTTCCACCTCCTCTCCTCCCCACACCTCCGCTGCCATTGCGCTTTGCCTTCCTCAGACCCGTCCTTCCCGATGGCTCTGCCGGCTCGGCCTGTCCCCCTCCACGTGCCATGTCCCCCTCCATGTGCCGTGTCCCCCTCCGCGTGCCGTGTCCCCCTCCGCGTGCCGTGTCCCCCTCCACGTGCCGTGTCCCCCTCCGCGCTGCCCTGCCGGGCACCAAAGGCCGGTGCGGGGGCTGATGCTCCCGCAGCCCCGAGGACGGCAGCAGCGGGTCCTGCGGGGTCCTGCCTGCACGGCGCTCGCCTCAGACCCTGGTTACTAATTGCTCGGCAGAAAGCACATCTCAGAAGTTTCTCTCATAAGAAATGGTAAGCACAAGCTTTGATTTAGCTCTCCTTTTCCTTTCTTCCTTTCCTTTTTTTTTTTCCTTCCTACCCCGACTCAAGAAACCCTTTTGATCGTGCCGAGTTCAGACTCTGTAACAAGCACCTCTGTTTGTATTGTGGGCTTGTCAGCGTGATAACATGACAACGCGTCTCCTCGTCGTCTCACACACAATGAATTATTTCTTCCACTCTTTCTTTGTACCATCTCTGGGATAAATTACTGCTTCCAGTATTAGCAGATGGGCATGTCAACCAGTGAAGCATCCTTAAACCCTTAGATTATATGCTGCCCAGCACGGAGCACCGGCCACTGTGGCTCAACCAAGGCTGCAGGAAAGTGTTTGTGTGGGGAATTGTCAGGCTGGCTTGAAAGCAAATTGCTTTGCCAATTTATTTTCTTTCCTGTGTATGAACATATTTTTCTTAAAGGGATGCTGTCACATTAAATATGGAACTGCCAACTGCAGGCATTAAAAAATCATGGGTCGTCCCATTTTCCTTCCTCCCACTCTAAATTCTAAGAAAACAATAAATTCGGGGTTCTTTTTACTTGTCATCTGCCTTTCAGCTAGAGATGCTTCTTCAAGCTCTTCCCAGCAGTCGGGAGGTTTGGGAACTCCAGCGCCGTGACAAGAGCTGCAGATCTGGGGCAGATCGTGCCGGGGCGGATCAGCGCAGGGGCAGCTCCTTCTGCTGCACCCTCAATGAATCAGGATTTTCTCTCTTGGTCAGAGGGCAGACCTGAGGGCGGTCCCGGTGAGAAAGCAGGCGGGGAGCCTTTCATTTCCCATTGACCCATGTGCTTGTAAGCAAATTTTCCCCAAATTTGTCCTTGAACGCCTCTTCACCATCGTCAAGCCTGATCCTCTGCATCACATCTGCTGTGACTGACGCAGAAAATCCTTCTCCAGCCTTCATCTTTCCGAGCACTTTTATAGGGAAGTTGATGAAAGTAATTTTGTTATATTTTGACAAACTTTCATTTTTGGAGTGTGTTTTTATGCAGCGAGTGTATTGCTTAACTGGGGAAGGAAATCAGGCATTTGTCGGAACTGAACCACCTCGTGGTAATTCCCGTAACAGCCATTGGAGAGGTGGGTTTGAAAGCAGGGGTGGGTTTTGGCCAGGGGTCGGTGCTTTTCCTTCTCCCTGCTGCAATGAATCCGCCGTCAGCAGCTGCGGGGGGTGGGTACAGCCAGCCCAGGGGCAGCCCCAGCTGGGCTCAGTTTGGGAGGGCTATAAGAAGGAGGTAGCACAGCCCTGGGGGGGTTTGGGATGGGATTGGGATTTGGATCTGAATCTTGCCCAGCATCCCTGGGCCAGCCTGGTCCCCTGCAATGCTCTGGTATGTCCTGATGTGTTGGTTTGTTTGGGGGAGGGGGGGGGCTTTGGCCTGGGAAGAAATTGTTTTGGCTTTGGTGGTGTTTGGTGCAGCTCCCTCTTGAGTTTAAGCTCCTCTTGGGGTGATCCTTAGGTGTGAGGAGAGCCTCTGTTGAGATGTATTTCAATCCTGGTGGTTAAAATATATGCAACATGTGGTCATGGAAGGTCTGGAAATCAGAAGTAATGCAAGCTCTCTTGCCAGGCTTAACTTTTTAATGAAAATAGTTTTCAAAGCTATGCTTTAATGGCAGGCTCAAGGGTCAGCAGGGCTTAGCTTATTTACTGTCCCCCGAACCGCTGAGCTCCACTGCGTGGGCTCCAGAGCCTCCTCCAGGAGATCGGATGTTTGAGAACTGTTATTTTAATAAAGCACTGGGTTTGTTTTGATGGACTGGTCCAAAGCACTACGTGGATTTAAACAGATCCCGTTGCAAATATCTTTATTTGATACCTCTGCAATGACAGGATTTCAAATGTCACTTGCTTAGCACTATGAAGTATTTAATTTAGGTTGTAATACAGTAGCCTGCAAGAGCTCCAGCCTAAATTGGAGGTCTCCTGTGTTAGCCAGCAGCTATCCACAAACATGCTTAAAAGCCAGTTTCTGCCCCGAAAAACTCCTGACCCAGATGTGGGGGGGAGGGAAGACCCTGCCCGCCTTTGCTGCGGGTCCGTGCCGGGACCCCGGCTCGTCGCTGTAAGTAGCCGTGGTGGGTGTCCCCTCTGCCCTCCTGGGGGGACGCTCGGCTGGGGGAGTGGGTGGCAATGGCAGAGCTGCCTCAGGCACAGCGTGTGAGCTGGGCAGGCAGAGCCGGAGCCTGGTGCGTGCTGGGTTGTGGCCGCATCCTGCCCGGGTGGGCTGGTGGGGATGCTGGTCCTGGGGAAGGGTCTTTTCTCACCTGGGAACAAAAGCTCTGAGCGGTGCTCGCCTGGCAAGGCCTCCGAGCTTTGCTTTCTCTCCTTACGTGGCTCTAGCGCAAACCCAGCTGTAAGGAAATTTAATTTGGCTCCGCAGAGGGAGCAGCGCTGGCCGGTGCTCTCTGAATTGGGACTTTTAAGGTTTAATGTGATAATCTCATCCGGAGTCCCATGCGTGTGGTAAATCATCTTCTCCAGGAACTTGTTGCTGGCAGCTTCAGCGAGGGGCTGCCGGGGCTCAGACCCCCTCCTGGGGCATAATGTGTTTCTGTGTTTCGATTTTTCCAAGAAAAAATAGTTGCAGCAAGTTCAGTGCAGAGCCTGGTGAGGGTCAGGATGAGGGCCAGGGGTTACCTCCGGCAGCACGGGAGGGACGGTGCATTCGGGGAACTCCAATACCAGCAAAGCCGCCCCACGTGCGGCATCACCTCGCTGTTTGGGTCTGGGCGAGTTGCCACAAGGGTCGGGGCTCGGTTGGGGTGACGGGAGTCAGCCCTGTGCCCAGAGGAGATGTGGCCATCTCACGTGTGGTGTCTGGATTTGATTTCAGGAGGATTTGGAAAAAAAAACAACCCACAAAACAAAAAACCCCACCCTGTTCATAGTGACTAGGAAGAGGCAGTGAGGAGCAGGTCGGCCGTGGCTGCGTCGGGTTGCGCTCCTCGGGTCTATTTTAAGAGTTGAGCGGTGCGGAGGTGGGGGAGCAGCCAGAGCTGTCCTCTGCCGGATCCCTTTGGCTGGGCAGCGCTCCTCCGGCAGCTGCCCTGTGATTACCGGTGCGCAGGGCGACGTCCCCCTTTTCTCCCCAAAGCTGGGCTAAGCCGCCTGTCTCACTCCTCTCCTGCCGCACCACTTCAGATCCCCCCCTTGGCTGCTCCTGTCCCGGATGATGCCGGTGGGCAGCGAGCTCAGCCCTGGGTGCTCTCCCTGCCTGCATCCTCTGGGAGCTTTGTGCCATCCTTGAATTCCGACGTCGTGCGAGGGCTTGGCGGGGCGGCGCGGAGGAAAGGGCACAGTGTCGGGCAGCTGCGCTAAGGGCAGGCACGGCCACGGGTTTGTAGTAGGTGACTCTGCCCTAATCTTTGTGCTGATGACAAGAAACCTGAAGGATTTTGTGATCTTGCAAGCCCCGTGCCAGGCGTTGCTCAGCTGGCAGCACGTGGAGCAGCCGGGAGGAACAGCAGCCGGTCGGGATGATGAATTGCTGGCGCCTCAATCTTTCCTCTCCCGCTGCTCCCTTACACTGTGCTAACATTTGCAGCTGAACCCCTGGGAACAAAATGTCAGACTCCCTGCCTGTGTTTGCTTTGCTTTTTTTTTTTTCCCCTCCCCTGGTGTGAGAGTGAGTGGTTCGCTGCTGGGGGTGCTGAGAGCCCACCCAGCCCACCCTCACCCACCTTGGGGGGGGACTGGGACCTGGCTGTGGCACATGCCCAGGACCGCACGCTCGCCAGAAGCAGCACCACCTCATTTGTCAGTCTAAAAAGACTCAGCCTGTGCACCCTGCTCGGTTTCTCTCTCGTTACCCCACACTCTGCCTGTTTGGTCCCTGCTGAAGCTGATTAATCCACTCGTTACCAGTGCAGCATTAGAAGCTGAGGGATTGCAGGACCCTGGGATGGGAACTGGGAGGTACTTCCCAGGTTTTGGTTCCTGGGGCAGATGGGCACATTCTCTACACTGCTGGAGAAAAGCAGCGTTGTTCCCTCCACGGTGTCTCCTTCAGTTTGGTTTTTAGCTGTCCTCGCTGTTTGGGAGATCTGCTGATTCAGGGACAGCGAGCCCTGCGGTGTTAATGATCCCTGATGTGCAAACGAGAGGACGGGCACGGCAGCACTGGTGTGCCCGTGCAATGCCCTCTGCGTGCCCGGGGTGCTGCAGGATGTCCTGCTGCCCTTCAGCATGCGGGAGGGGGGCTGAGGGGGACCCCAAGGGGCATCTGAGGGTAAGAGCCAGCCTGAGTGTTTGGGGGCCTCGGACCATCCTTAGACTTCAGGTTTGAGCCCCTGCGTGCCCTGGTCCCCGTGCCAGGAGCCACCATGCAGCCCTGAGCTCTTTGGGAGGCTCACACTAATCCTTGCTCTGACAACGGATGCTTTATGCACTGATCCTAAAACGTGCCTCGCCCTGGCATTAGTGGAGCATATGTTGGGGCTGGGGGGGGGGCAGGCAGAGGGGGCTGGTTTGATGCCGTGTTATGAAATGCTGAAAGTGATGCAGGCACAGCCAGGGCCCTCTGAAACCTGAGGTCTGCCTGAGCCTGCTCAGCTTGGTCCGGGACATCAGAGCATCTCCTGATGCCGTAGCAGGTCTCCTGCACCACCTCCATCCCGGGGCAGAGCACCCATGCGCTCGCTGCAGCCAAGGCCAGTGGCCTTCGCATCCCTCATCCCTCTACCAATGACTGGTGCCTCTTTACGAAACCGCACGGGGAATTTTCTGCATCCAGCTTTACAGGCAGCCCAGGCAGCTCCCCCGTGTCCCCGCTCCGCAGCGGAGCTGATGTCAGGTGCGTTCGCCCGCTCTTGGCTCAAGGTAGCTCCTCCGGTGGCAGCCTCCTGCCAGCTGGCGCCTGCTGCCCCGCGTGACGCTCGGGGCTTTTTGGGAACTTGCTGAGCCGCAGGCACCCAGCTCGTACTCACCCCAGCTCTCGCCTGGAGGCTGCTGATGAGGGCTGATTTAGTGGCGATCGAACAGCATTTGAAGTGCTCCTTGAAATACGAGACAAGTGTCGGAAACTCTCCGGGCGTGAGGGTGTCTGCGGTGCCCTGACAGCTGCGGCACACGGGCAGGAGCCGGCTCGGCGGCCGTGAAGGGTAGGGCTTGGCGTTCCCTTTGCCGGAGACCAGGTAAGAGCCTCCCTGGGCTGGGCTGGGGGCACCGGGTGCTGCCTCTGCCTGGATGGGGCAACTGGGAACCGCCTGCACCGGTGGTGAGGGTCTACGCGAATGCAGGATGATGCAGCTGCCTCCCCCAGCTGGGGTCCTCTGAGCCCCGGAGGGGGGGTCTGGGGGTCCCCAGGGGGCTCTGGAGGGTGGACACAGCCGGGGTCCCTGGTGCAAATACCCGCCTGGCCTCTGTGCACAGCAGCGATGGGATCACGGAGCTGATCCAATACTCAAACTGCCCTTCTGTGGAGATTTACATCTCCAAGCATGGTATAGCTGTTGGCTAATTTGTGCATTCAAGCCAATATTAATGGGGACATGCTCTCAGCTCTAACAATTTATTTCTGTAAAAAAGTGCAAACTGAGCCAGCAATGAGACGCAGTGATTTCAGTCGCGCTCGGATAAGGGTTTGTGGTATTTTCTGGCTTTCCTGTGCACCTTTGCAAAGCAAACAGGGCCACTGCAAATAAGATCGTTGCTTGAGGGGTTTAAATGAGTTTTGTGACAGCTGTTGGTGGTGACTTTCATACTACTACTTCCCTTGCTTTTATTTACTATTACGTACACTTAACCAGAGGTAAGGAAAGCAGATTCAGTGTTACAGAATCATGTGAAATCAGATCTATTTTTTATTTTTAGTTTTCTTGCTTTCTTAGCAAGTTCATTCAAACTTTAGATTCAGGTGGTAGCTTCCCTGATTCCACATTCCTGAATGGGACAGATCTTAGGATTATCAATTTTGACGTTGCTTCAGCTCTGCAGCGAAGGTGGTTTTACTTGGGTGGAGGTTCTGGCTGTGCGTGTTGGGGCCGTTCTGTTCAGGCCCAATAAAAGACCTGTGGGACACAAATCAGTGCCGATGGCAGGATGGAGCCCGGGGGTCCCTGCCGGGGTGGGACTGGGAGAACATCCCTGGGCAGACACTCAGGCTGCATCAGCACAGAAACCTCTGGCTGGGCTGTGTTTAGCTGTGCTCCCTGGGACGGCCTCGCTGGTCTGTCCTTGGATTATCTGGTCTGTCAGAATTGAGGCAAAAGTCCCAACATCCATCGAACCCGCACTCTCATCAGGATTTCGTAGCTTGACCAGAACCCTACTGTCCTGGTGACTTAGCTCACACCCAGCCAGCTGCTTTTCTGGGTGCAAGCCTAGTCCCTCTGCTAAAAAGCAGCTTTTTGGGGGCCCCAGCATGGAGGGCGAGTGACTGCAAGACCTCTGCCGTGCGTCCTGAGCTCCAGTTCCTCCTTTGCAGGCTGAGGGTGCATAAATGTGTCAGCATGCTGCAGATGTCTGCCGGCATCGCCCTCATTAATCCCCCTCGCTCCTCCCTGTCGGCATCGGGGGCCGCTGTCACCCGCAAGCTCCTGGCAGAGCCACCCAGCAGAAGGTGTCCAAGGTGGCCCAGGGCACTCTTTGGTCCCCTGGCACAGCCCAGGGGCTCCCTGAGACTTCCCCTTCCCCAGCTGTGGAGGTGAGGGATGCTGCGTCCCCGTGCTCGTGTCGGCACGGAGCTGCTCTCTCTTCAGAGTGAAGTGAAAAGTGGTGGGTTTGGAAGAGTTTGGCTCATGTTTAGGAGCTGAAGTAAAGGATGTCCCAGCATTGGGCTTCAAAAACTTGTCCACTGGGATGTCCCCTGCGAAAGGACCAGGTCTTGGGAAATGGGATCTCACTGCTGCATGCATGCCAAGGACAGGGCAAGGCCAGGCCCTGAGTGCTCGGGCGACCAGTCGAGGTTCTCCAGGGGCTGAAATTAATTTGGGCTGTGGCATCAACTGAGCGGTTACCCCGGAGCCCGGGGATGCAGCATCCCTGGGGCCAGTGCCAGCGTTGGGACAGAGTCCTGCTGCCCCGGTGCAAATGCGTCTGGCCTGGCTCCTGGGAGGAGAAACTGCTGTTGGTGGGGAAGCGTGGTCTGTGGGAGGCTGACCTGGGGTGGTCAGGGATCGGAGCAGCCACTGCAAAGGTCCTGGAGCAGAGGAAGCGGCATGTCCTCGTCCGGCAGAGCCTTGCTCCGCCGCTTGCCTTCCACCCGCACGGGACGCTCTCTGGAAAGGAGGCAAGTCCTGTTGTCGTGCCCCCTCTATAAACCAGTGTTTCTTATTTCAGATATTTAATGCCTGGATTGAAAAGTCTTTCTAACACTTGTCAGCACTTTACAGCCTTTTGCAACATGTTTATGGTCTTATTAAAAAAGGAGAGGGAGAGACCGGAGGTTATGGGCTACTACTGTACAAGAGTATAGAACTGACCTTAAAACGATGAACTCGCTGTGCAGACCCGCCTGCCTGACAGCCTGACGTCTGGGGGTGATGGGGGACAAGGGGGTGGCAATCCCAGAATCAAAAAGTAATTGCAAATGATGAAAGTGGTGACGATTTAGAAGGGAGAAGCTCCCTTGGATTCGGAGATCAGAGTGGTGCAGTCCTGGGCTGGGGGACCAGGGCTGAGGACGGGTAGGGGATGGGGTGGGGGCTCGCCATGCCGGGTGGGCTCCATGTCCTGGCAATGCCGCACAGCGGGAGGACGGGCGCTTTGACGCAGTGCTCACTGCTGTGGTGACACCCAAGCTGCTCTGACCTTCTTTTATTTCAGGGAGATTTGGACATCTGTCGGGGAGCTTTTCACACCCGGCAGGAGCCTTTCGCCCTGTTTGGCCGGTGGTGGGGCTGGCACAGCAAAGGGCAGCAAACAGTACAGATAGCGGGGGGCATCGTGGGCCTGGGGAGGTGGTGTTGATGCTGATCAGCCAGGTGAAATCTGGGTGGAGGTGGGAGGGAGCCCTGTGCCCCTTGGGAAGACCACCCAAAAGAGGAGGTTGCTCATGGTTCTCCATGGAGAAGATAAAGGCTTGGCTTGGTTGGTGCTGGGGTGGGATAGGGCGGTGGAGTTGGGATGCGGTGATGCTGTGCTTGGTGCTGGGTTTGACTCGGAGCCCCGGAGTCACACTGGGGGTGTGGGAGGTGTCACTTAACCTTCACTGTGCCTCAGTTTCCCCTCCTTCCCTGCGTGGGCACCATGAGTACAGCAATCGTGTTGGAGATGGGGTGAGGGCTGGGCTGGCCACGGAGAGGACCTCTTGGGGGACAGCCCAGGTAGGGAGCCCACACTGAGGTGCTGGGTGCTGAGCAGCCCCCCAAGATCCTCAATGCTTTGCTGAAAAGGTGAAATCTGCCCCAAAGTAGCTGTCAGTCAAGGAGACTCAAGTCCTCGCATGTGCAGTAACCTGTCCCAGCCACGAATCACCAAATTTATGGTCCTGACACCTGAGAAGCAGAACAGACGCAGCAGAAATTAAGTGAATGAGACAAGCGTGCGTGCAATTAGGACAGACCTTTTAAACACTGCAACGAGAGCCGGGACAGGGAGCCGCTGTCTAATCAAAGCAACAGCAGTTCCTTTTTTTAAGACGAGGGAGACTTTTGGGATACTTTGTCCGCATAATGTTCCAATTTTAGCTCTGCGTCCCGGGATGTAATTGCATTAAAAATACCCGGGGAGGGGGAGGATGCCAAGGGCACCCAGGGACCTGCCTCCGCTGGCGTGTCCCCACCAGCGTTCCCTGTGTCCCGCTGCGTCCCCGAGGCCCCGTTTCGCATTCCTGATGCTGATCATCTCCCAGATCTGCTTTCCGGCTGCTCTGATAATGGTTATTCTGGTAAAAGCCCAGCACCCCACAGGGCTCCCTGCCCATCAGAGTGCAATCGGGCATCGATTGCTGCGAGTTTTGGGGAATGACCACGAATGACGTGGTTCGGTTGGACGGGGCAGCTCTGCTGCTGAGCTCCTTGCTCTCGGTGTAGGGCAGCTCCATCCTGCTGCTGTGCCAGGAAGTTTCATTTAAAAAAAAAAAAAAAATCAGCTGTTTCTTTTGGGCTTTTGTAAATAAAATTTAGATTGGTTTTTATATTTTTTCCTGGTGTTTTTTTGAGTCTTTCAGGGCTGCGCTATGTTTTTTTCACTTGTCTCAAGCACAAGGGCTATGAATTTCTTTTTCATTTTCATTGAAATGTGAAGTTGGAGCCTCAGGAAAAATTCTGAGAGTGTACAGAGTTAACAGGTACCAGAGGGCTGCGTGCGAACTTCAGGCTTCTAAATCCTTCTGCCAAAAAGTAGATTTACTTATTTTTAACATAACCTCCTTTTAGCTTTGCTGCTTGGTACTTTAACTGGTGAAGGAGTTTAAGGATCTTATTGCTGACATTTTTGGCTCATTGTGGAGTAATTTAGACTGGAAAGGACCATTGGTTGGTCCAACCTTCTGCCCGACGCACGCCTGGCTCCAAGGTTGGAGCACGTTGTGCAGGTCCTGGTCCATCCCCACGCACGAACCCCCTTCCTGAGCAAAAATGACGTTGGTTCCTTCAGGCGATGGGGACGAGCGCTGTGGTGGGCGCAGGGTGGTGAGATCCCTGGGGGTGACACCGGGCTGGCTCCTTCTACATCTCTGCTTGTCACCTGAGCAGTGTTTTGGGGGGGGGGCAGCCTGGGTCACCCCCATCTCTGCAGATCCCGGCTTTTGTCTCCGGCTCAATTAACAGCTCGTGGAAAAACCCAACGCTTTTTTCTAACTCTTAAGGGAGATGCTTGTTGTCACCTCCAGGGAGCTGGACAGAGCGACACGGCTCTGGCACCTCGGAAATGCCAAAACCCGCCGAGGTCCGGGCCGTTCGCCACACGGGTGGGTGCGTGGGAGCACACCCACGCCCCGCGCCGGGGGACGGAGGGAGGTACCCGCTGCCGTCCCCGCGGGGCTCCCTCCCGCACCGCGGCTTTTTGAGAGCCCCCTCCCCACGCATGGAGCGGGGCCGCCCCCACCCGCCGTCCGCTCGGGTTTGCCGCGGAGACCCACGCGTGGGGAGCGGAGCGTGTGCGCCACCGCGGGGCCGCGGCCGGGGCTGCAGCGCCCGGAGACCACCCGGCCCGGGCCGGACCCCCTCCTGCTAGGGTCCTGGCACTCGAATTTTATTTTTCTGCTTTTAATGCATCAAAGCTCACTTTATCTGTGCGGGTCCTGGCGCTCCCCTCCTCCCCGGGTGGGTGGGTGGGCGGGCAGCCCCCACCGAACCCACCCACGCTGGGGTTCAGGGGCTCCCCTGGGGTCACTGCCGGGGAACCGGGGCCCTTCGCGGGGTGCTCAAGTTGCAGTGTGTTGTCTTTGGGGAGAAATTAGTGGGCTTGTCCTGGAGAGGAGCCCAGCCTGTCCCCTCCTGCGAAACACGGGCAGGGAGCGGGGACTGGGAAAAACGAGTCGTGTCCAAGGGGATGTGCCGGGCCTCCCACCGTCAGGATCACCGCCTGGGGCTGCTGGATGAGGTTTTCCAGGATGGTGCTGTACCGAGTCAGGCTGCCCCATGAACCAAACCAGGTTTTCCATGAAGGAAAGCCTCTGGTCCGGTCCCTAATGCCCAAGGAATGCCTGCACAGCCTTTCCTGGGGATGGCAGGGACATCGGTGCAGGGCACCTTTGGGGCCCGTCTGGCCACCCATGGACACCCCCGTCCCTGCTCTTGGCCCCTCAGGGTGTCTTGGCGCAGCGTGCCTCTGTATTTGTAACGGGCAGCTGCCAGCTCCAAGGTGGTAACTGGATCGCAGGGCTCGGGTGACCTTTGAGCCTCTCCGAGACTCAGCTCTGGATGTCCCACCAGCTCCCAATCCGGGGTCGAGCGGTGGGGACAGTGTGTCTGTGAGATGAAGGCCACATGTGGGAGGGCTGTCCCCAGCTGACCCCAACCCCTCCATGGGCAGCTCTTCCACGTTGTGACCATGTGTGGGTCTGGGACTCGAGCTCTCAATGCGAGCTGGTCCCGCAGAGCAGGACAGGCACCGGCTTAACACGGGTGAGACGGTGTTCGTGGCTTGAGGTGCTGGTGCCAGTCCTCCTCCAGCCATGGTGGGGATGGGCTGTGGGACATCAGAGCGGCACACGAGTCCTTCCAGTTGAATTTCTTGCCTGCAGAGAGGTGGTTACCATCCCAGCTCTGCCTTGGGCCAACCTATGGCGTTGTCTGGGAGTGAACGGAAAGACTTTAGCTGATGTGAGGAATGTCGTCTGGTCCTAGAAACTTGGAAGAAGTGGGTTATTCCCTGCTCCAGCTACTAACGTCCTAGGAATGCTGCTGCTCATGTCTTCTTGCCTAGTGCAACTCCTCGCAGAGATGCAAACGCTGTTGCTCTTGCTTGAGGAGTCCCCCCAGATCCGGGCAGCCTGGGCACCCCACAGCCGTGGGACCTGTGCTGGGTTTTCCTGCCTCGCCTGACCCCTCGTTCTGGTCCCTCTGTCCTCACGGCAGGTCTGTCCTTCCTCCCGCAGGCATGAAGCGACCCCTGAGCCCATCCCACAACCCCGAGAACGGGGTACGGCTGCTGGAGGCGGCCAGTTGCCCGCCGAGCCAGCCCGAGCAGCGCATGAAGCGGGAGAAGAAGCATCAGTCCTTCACGCTCTGCGAAGTCTGCAACATCCAGCTCAACTCTGCCGCGCAGGCGCAGATCCACTACAACGGCAAGTCCCACCAGAAGCGCCTCAAGCAGCTCAACAAGGGGAAGATGCCGGCAGCCCAAGGTAGGAGCCCATCCATCAGGCTGAGGTTGCCCAAAGGTTGCCCTTGCTCTGGGACAGCTGCTCCGCTGGGCTCGGTGCGCCGGAGTCGTGGGATGTACGGGAATGCTGTGTTGTGTCCTCGGCGTCTGTCACTTGCTGGTCTGCCTGAACTCCGGGGACTTCCCTACCCTGCTGTCACTGCTGGTTCTCAAGTGGTTTTGGGGCCTGAGAGCCCGTGGTGCTGCGCCGGATGGATGGACACGTGTGGGTCCTGTCCATGTGCAAGTGTGGCTGCTGGTACTCTGTGTCTTCATCAGCATCTTTTTGGGTTTCTGCAGAAGACTCGTGCAGCTGAGATGAGTGCATCCAAGGGTGGAGTGGCTGGTGGTTCTGGGTTACTGGCTACCTGCTTTCCAGGTGCCACCTTGACCCTCCAGCCTCCTGCCGTGCACATGTCCCGTAACTGCTGAGTTTGGCTGCTGCTGACTCAAAATGCTGCTTAGATTTCGGTGCTGCAGGTTAAGGGTGGACCGCTCAAGCTCTCAAGTGATGTTTTCGAATATGGTTGGAGGTTTTGCTGGAAACTACAATCTTCTGAAACTTCACCTGCATTTTTCTGTTGAGGTGTGCTGCACCGGCAACCCGTGCTCACCTGCCGTGCCCTGTGCTCGGACACTTGGGCAGCATGTAGCTGCCTTGGATCCCGTGGCCCGTTGACATGTAACGTCCTTGGCAAGTTGTCCTGTTGTACTGGCTTGTGGTGGGGGATCTTGCTTCTTTCCTGCTGGCCGCAGGCTCCCGTGGTGTGTTTGCACGGGGAGGTCGCTGCCCCGAGTCCCTCGTGCAAGGGGAGCTGTTCCCGGCTGTTAGCTCAGCGCTGGGATATCGTCTGCTGCGACACCGACACCCGATGGGGCGTACGACAAACCAGACAAGCTGAGCTGTCTGGGGTCGATGTGTTTAACAGGGTCGATCTCTTCCAGTGAGCAGGAAGCACCGGCACTGCGACAAGGGCAGGTTTTGTTTTGCATTTAGAGACCGATGTTTATCACAAAAGCCGCTTAGCAGAAGCGGCAGCCAAGACAGCTCCGTGCTGGCCCTTGCCGGGATGTTTTAAGGTCCGTGGTTTTGTTTCACCGAGCGTTTAGGCGATGGGCTGAGCGCACGGACCCTCGGCACTGCAGCGTTAGGAGGCAGAGATGTCTTTCGTGGGATGCCCAAGCACCAGTATCCGAACTCCCAGGGGTGACGTGCTTGGGGCCTGCTTTACTTGCTGGTCGTCCATGGGATGCGATGTTGGGGGGGTAGCGGTCCGAGGCTGCTGTGAGTTGGGGACAGTTTCTCTTTTTGGCAGTGGAGCTCCTGTTAATCACCTAATTATTATAGAACACCTCCATTGTGTTACGGCTGGCAGGAGAGCGGCCCAGCCTCATCCCTCCAGGCAGGCTCCGTGTCCGCTCGGGGTTGCTAACAACTCGGGGAGGTGCAGAGCTGCGTATTAACTAGTTGTCAGGCTGCAGCACAAGGAAGGAGTACGTCTGCTGATGGCTGGACAAAGCCTCCGTTAAAGAGCAGCGAGGTGATCCCTGCCACGCGGAGCCCCACCAACCCGGCCTCTGGCTTCTGCCTGGTTTTTCCCCGAACGTCACCCTGCTGAGGGCCGTCTCCTCTAAGCCCCTCTCCGTACTTCTCCGGGGAGCTTTTTGAGCGAACAAGAAGGGCTGGCGCTTGCCCCGGGGGCTGCGTGGGTGGGCGAGCGGTCCCGGCCCCTCGCCGTCGGCCGCGGCGGGGATGCTGGCACACGGCGGGGATGCTGGCACAGGTGCTGTGCCGCCGGGCGGGAGCTTGTGCGAGGACAAGGACGGGTTTGCTCTCTGTGCCATCTGCTGGCATTTACCTGGCCCGGGCCCGTACAGCCGACTGCTGCGGATTTTCTCCTGCGTAAAAGCAGGGAAACGTGCCCACAAATGTCACCCTGCAACGACGCTTGGCCAGCTCTGCCTGAGCCTTTCGGCTGCGAGGGTTTGCATGGAATTAAGCAGCAAACCACGGGAATTTGTCCTTCCTGGGGCTGGTGCAGACATCTGTGCCCAGAGCAGTGCCCAGAGCCCGGTGTCTCCATCCTGGGGCTTCTCCTGGCACCCTGATGCTGTTGGAGGGGGGTGTCTCTGGCTGCGCACCCCGCGGCTGCTCCGTGGGGAGCAGTGGTCATGGGAGTCAGGATGTGACCCCCTTTGAGCCACAGGGAGCGGCCGACTCAGTAACTGCCCTCCTTTCCTTAGAGACTAATTGCAAGGTGGATTAGTTAGCTGTGGTCTCTGAAGCACTTTCACTGATGCCTTTATCAAGGGGTGGTGGGTGATGAGAAGTTGAGGGGATGGGGAAAGGGCAGGAACGTGTCGGAATCCTGTAAAATGGTGTGTTTGGTGCCGGCCCATCGCTCCCAGCACCCTGGCTGCCCTTCTGCGGCCCACGGCGTGCTGTCCTGCAAGGAGCTGCTCTGCCGAAGAGCTGTAAGGAGCTGGAGTCCGGTCCCAGTTTTGTCAGGAAATGTTTGTTTAATAAGATCTGAAGGGCTGGCAAACAAATCTGCAATGCTTTTGCAAACAGTAAAGCAGCAGCCGGTTGCAGGGTGGTAAAACCTGCAGCATCTGCCCCCCCCCCC